>JAHPZR010000571.1:60000-68345 GCA_019787425.1 Platygyra sinensis | reverse complement strand
CTTACTTGTGTTCCTGGGCCCTTTTTCAGCCGTTTAGAAGGGCTTGACCAGAAGCGAAGATGGTGTACATTTCAAATATGGTCTTGTCTTTGAAAATAACAGTATTTATTCCATTTAGCCGTTGATACTTGTTTTTTTTCGAAGACTTGTATCTACCGAAGATTTACTTTGGGCAAATACCAGGTGGTCCGCGCGTAATACTTTGTCAAAGGTAAACAAAACAGTTTGTCAAGAGATGATTTGGACCGCTTTGACGAAGCACATGCAAATGTAAGAGCGCTTTCCGTTCAGGTCAAGTGTGGTCACAGATCGGACAAAAAGCTGCGTATAAAAGCAACTCAAAAATATGCTGACAAAGGCGCCCAAACAAACAAATCCAACTTCGCCAAAATACTAACTGTTTATTCAAGCGATATGTGAAATTCTCACCGATTATGTTCAGCAACAAGGGAATTGAGCACTAAAATAAAACTGGCCTCATTTCATTTTCATCCCTTGTGTCTTCTCCTTTTTCTCTCCCGATGAGAGGTAATTGTTAATGAACATAATTAAAACTCGCGACGTAATCGGAGCGTCATTTATAAAGCGGCAGACAAGATGATATTTGAAATGTAAACCGCCTTCGCTTCAAGTCAAATCCCTTCTAAACGGCTCAAAAAGACTCGGAAACACAAGTAAGTAAGAGTTTAAATGAATGTAAATGATGTAATGCTATTGCTGATACAGTATTCGGGTGCCCTTTGGCGTTACTTTTCCTTCTGGTGCAATTTTTTTGTTAAGCGAGCTTGTAAATGTCGATTCATTGGGCTTATTGTACTTTGCGAAACGAAACGAAATGAAATCTGTACTTGCGAAATGAAAATCTGTACTTTGCGAAATGAAATCTGTACTTTGCGAAATGAAAACTGTCCTTTGCGAAATGAAACTCAGTAATGAAAAACTTTTGTGAAGAACCTTCTATTTTCCTACAATCATGACCGTGACACACTTTTTCCATTTTTGTCGCGGCATAGAACCGCGGGTTCTTGGTGTCTTGAAAACGCAGATCTCAAAACCTGAGACCGCAGACAAAAAGAAAACAATTTTTCCCGGCTTGCTTGCAGCGAATTGCTTCGGCGAAATTAGCACTGAGCATTGTGCTTTCTCCACTAGTACTGCTTTCGGCTCCTAGTGGACCGGCTTTACTTTGTTTTGTTACGCGATGATTACATAAAATTGATATCTCCACGCCACCAACAGTTCAGTTTTGTATTTTTATGCTCTTTGCAAGACTAAGATGTCTTAAATGCATTGTTGACGTGACAAAACAATGGCTTGTAATGAGGTCGAAGGTCGGCTGACGCACGTGAGCTGAGACAAACGTAAACATTTTGGCGCGAAAATCATGGTTTAGAATATATAGTAGGTTCCCCCCCCCCCTATTGGTGACCAAGAACGGTTTGCATTTTATCACTCGGGCTTTTCTGCGGAAGCCCGAGAAATAAAAGCCTTAGTTACTGGTCACTTGTTATGTGTTATTCAGGCCTGTGGGTTGTAGTTTATCAGGTCGAGAGCAAAATTGAACCCCACAGGAGATATCGGTTTAAAGATACAAAATAAGGTAAAGTGTTAGTTTCCGCTCAGTTGTCATGTGTTATACAGGCCCCATCAGCTTACAAAGTTCCTCGAGGACATTACAACAAGCAAATGTCATCCAAACGTCAGCCATTGTGCCCACACCGACACTTGTTTCTACTGCTTTGTATCATGCAGCTGTATCAGGTAACTTTGTCTTGTGTTACCTTTGTCTATATCTGAGCTATTTTTTTCGCACATAGCTATTATCCACGCAGAAAAGTCGAAGAAAGGTCCCTAAGGCCATGTTTAAACTTTGAAATTTACATGTGCAGAGCCTAATTTCGTTGTTAGGTACATGTTAAGAGCTTCTGCCTGAAGGCCAGTTTACACTGGCCTAAAGTTGCATCAAGTTTCAAACATGTTCGAAATCCCTGCGATATCGCGGCGACAAATCGCACTGAAAATCGCACCTGGTTTAAAAGTGCGATTTTTAAGTTGCAACTTAAGCGCGACAAAAATTGCATCGACTTGCCGAGACAAAAATCGCCTGTGTAAACGGGGAAGACTCTGAAACAAGGGTTGGCCGATTTCGCTTAAAATTGGTACACAATGTTGTCATATGGACTTATGTAATATACCAAAGTTTCAGCTTCAGCCCCTCAGTGGTCACCAGAGGCTGATTTTTAATGCAATTTGGCCACTTTTCAATCTCTCTTTTTAAGCAACGTACAGTTAATTTTAGGCAAAAAACCTGTCTTTGTAATGCCTTATTCTTAGCCTTTTATGTGTAAAAAAAATCAGCTCATGGGGAGCTTTCGTTAGCCGGTGGCTGTTATGTCATTTTGGACCTATTTGAGGCATATGGGAAGCAACCGGAAAATGCCTGTTTTTCAGACCTTATATTTTCCATGCCCATGTTCTATATCGTGAAGTCTTACGGTGAGGTTCTTTAAGAAAATCGAAGATTGGATTCTTAAATCCGGAGGAATCCGAAAACGGATTTTGCGTTTCTTGACTAAACAGATTAATCCAAGATCTCTTGGATCATGGTGCGTCAAAGGAACCGAAGAATCCGCTCTGGAAGTGGTTCCTTTGACGCACCATGATCCGAAAGATGTTGCATTGATCTGTTTAGTAAAGAAACGCATAAACCATTTTCGGATTCTTTGGGATTAAAAAATCCAATCTTGGATCTTCTTAAAGAAACGCACCCTTAATATCCATGCAAAGTTCAGCCCTTAGTTTAGTGATATGAAGAAAAAAAAAACTAATTATAAGGGTAAGGCTTTTTTACTAAGAAGCACTTTAAGAGAAATTACCTACTACGCACTTCCTGTCAAAGTCTTAATTCCTTGTTAGGAGAGCTTTTTAGAAACCAGCCGCACATTTAAAAAACTTCCAATGACACCAAAGTAAATTATATATTTCAAAACCGTAAACTATAAAATTAATTTTTCTACTGTGGATTTGAAGCTCAATTTTAAGTATTTGTTAGAAGTTTAGACCCAGGGGACTGGAAGTTAAGGGGGAACCTTTAAACTTTAAACATCATTAACAAGTAAGGTAATTTACAGCGATTATTAAAAATCATATTTCCATGATAATAAAAGCATCTTCTGGCTGTTTCGGTTCTTATTGCAGGTCGATGTAATTAATTGCTCTGCCGGGCTGAGCGAGTACAGATGTAAACAAACAGTTATTTAAATACTGAGGACACCGACCATCTAAGCATTTCCTCCCAAGCTTAAAGATATGATTATTGCGCCGGGTTCTAAGGCCATTTTTAAAAGGCTTCCATAGCAGTGCCACTACTGGATGTCTTTATTACTTTTCCTCCTGCGCGTCTCTGCAGAGCTTTTCAAGATTCGCTGTTTACTTCCTGCAACATGCCCAGACCCCAGAACAATACTCTAATTTCGGTCTAGTCTGACATATAAATGGCATTAGAACTCTGAAAAGTGATGTAACGGCGAACACGGCCTAGCATACCCACCCGCCTACCAGTCTTAGAAACAATAGGCTTGACATGTTCGTTCCAGCTGAGGCGTTCATCAAGTATAACACCCAGATATTTAAACTCAGTAACGCGCTTTATAGCAAACCAATTGATAGTGACCGAAACTGATTTATCCTAGCAAGTTTCTGTGAAGTCCCAAACACAGCATTGCCTCAGTCTTAGTTATGTTAATAAATAAACTATTTAAATGAAGCCAACAATCGATAGCTTGCAGTTCTCTCACTAAGGTAGCCTGGATAACAGATACTTAAGGAGCCCTTCAGGAGCTGTGAAAAAATACTGTGGTATCGTCAGCGTACATGAGGATACTGCTCAACCGCGCTGGCAAGATCTTTCAACTGGAGGCATGTGAAAATACTTGATTCATATCCAAGCTCTTTCGACGTTTCAAGTGATACAATATCCAATATGAGGTTTACTAATTAAATTGTGGGTGGGTAGACAATTTAATTTAGAAATATTTTGTTCAAATGTGCATGCGGATGATGGTGAAACAGTGATACTTTAACCAGTGGAGCGAATTAAAGACATTGAAGCTCGTGAGCAAAACCTTTGACCGTGAAAAATAAATTTAATTCTGATAAACATACATGAAGTCACTCCACTCTAGGATACTTATGGGATGCAGTAGGTATCACAATACCGAACTCCTGAAATATGCTATATGAAACGTCAGCGGTAACCTTCGGTTTCTTCAATTTCCCTTTTTCTCCTTGATCTTCTTGATGGAAAGGGTGTTAACATGGCCCACTTCGGTCACGCAAACGGCTGCATTTTCGGCAAACGTGGGCAAACAAAAATCTTCTTAAATTCAGCCATCCTTTGAAACGCCAAGCAAGCCAGCTTCGTTGAGAGTCCACTTCCGTATACTCATGTTTTTAGTTTTCCAGGAGACTAACTTGTAATAGCCAGACTGTTGCTCCTCTGCCCTTCAAGAACACGCAAGTGAAACAAATTCGTTCAGAGTGAACACATTTAATTAGCAATTAATTGATCGCAGATAGTTTCTTTTCTTGTAAATAACAATCCAGCCGGCAGGATGTCAACGTTCTTTTTAAAGTGCTGCCCATAAATGTTTTCGCTGTTGCATTTTACCAGTTTACGACAGACTGAGGTATAAATGTAATGTAGTAACGCATTCGGACTCTATGCAAATTAAAAGCAACCACGGCCTAATGTTTAGTGGGCTGGACTCCGGATAAGGCGCTCCTGAATACTAGGGCGTTACCACGTCGTATAAGGCACGGATGGCCTGCACCTCTTTACAACCTCTATTTTGATTCGTTCTTGTTAATCTGCACCTCTTTTGTTGTTAGGACTAGGGGCATTGTTTGTGTTGTTTACCTATTGTCTCGTTTGGCCAATTATAAAGACCTTTGTAAACGGTTGGGAAAGGCAATTTTCTTTCACAGTACTTGTCTCCATCAAGATTTATAAATGGGAGTCGGTAATTATCATCCTGGGAGGAAGAGGAATAACCGATATAACCTCCAGCACGCATGAGACATGGGCCTGGTGACGACTTAGTGTATCACCTACAGAGGGCGGATCAATATTGATGTTGATCCCAGCAAGCATACTGGTCGTCCTGAGGATTATCGCTTCTTATTATGGAAATCGAAGTAAACCTGCAATGGCTGGGGTGTCCGAAAAAGTACAAGTTCGTCAGTGCTCCAAGAAAGCTAAAATAATGCATTTCCCAAGTTATCAAAGCATTAGTCCTTGAAGGAAAATCCACTCCTCTTCTGTCGAATCTTTAGTCTATCCAATCTTCTTTAGTCTGGTTGCCACCATGGATCTATCCTGACTAACAAAGCAATAAAGGAAAAATTCCGATAGTTAGACATTTTCTGTCAATTTATAATTAGTCAGACGTTCAGCGACTTGGCGGGGAAAACGGACCGTCTTAGACACCCTCAAATTTATAATACCTAAGCCGTTTGCACAGGGGGACTGGGTATGAATAAATATTCTGTACATAACATTTAACAATTGGTTCATGCTTCAGCGTGCACTATCGAGTTATGGAGCACGCGGGAAGTTTGGAGAGCACGAAAGAAGCGTAAGAGTTGCCCGAGGCGTAGCCGAGGGCAACTCTAGCTTCTTGAGTGCTCTCCAAACTTCCCAAGTGCTCCATAACTCGATAGTGCACAGCTAAAAGCATGAACCAATTGTTTTATAACATAGCCGGTGGAATTGTGCATAAAATCCGACGCGAATAACGGACAACAATATCAGAAGTGATTGTTCGCGGTAAGCGAAATAAACAAAATAGGAATTGGTTTTATTTCAATCATTCTTTTGAAAGCTCGAGTTTCATATTTAACAATTTCAAAACGGAAAAATTTAAGCTTACCTTTGAAGGATGAAACAGACCAGTTTGTAACTTGTTTGGTTTTACCAGAGTGTCTTTCTGTCAAAATTGCATTTCACCCTCGAACAGTGAAACGAATCGTGATGGCGCCGACGCTGAGTCTCCTGTTCCGTTGTTTTTCTCTTTTTCTGCCTCATTTAAGAACTCCAGCCCAGGAGAAAAGGTCGGAAATTGTCTTTGTTTTGGTACTGGTGGGTGGAGTCTCTGTTTCTATCCATTATTGTCGCGAAATATCTGAATATTTTTCCCCACGCTAACAATGGCCGCTCGCGCGAAAAAAAAATTTTCCGGCAAAGCGATTTGCTCACGCCATCAGCGCGAGAGTGCACCATCGGGATTTTAAGCACGCTTACGTATACTAAATTTGGTTGCGTGGCTCTGCTAGCTATGTTATAATATCCATTAGTTCTTCAGGGTCTCCTGCAAGTTCTATACCTAATCATTCTCTGATGTATCAAGGAGACGAATCTAGACGAAAAAAACTGAATTCCAAGTCAATCATAGCCAGCAAACTGCAGATGTGTTGGCATATCGCGATCTCTTCACGTACTCAATCAACCTAATTTTTCATTACTCGCAACGACGCACTCACGACCAATTTTTCGCTGGGTTAAGGGTTTTAAAGTTGCTTCACTTTCAGGGGATTATAGGAAAGGAGCATGCCTCTAAACCTGAAGCCAGGTAAGCGTTTACAGTAAGAGAATTTATCTAGACACCTTGCATATAGACTGGATGAGTGAGACTGCAATTAGCTATAATTGCATGTGTTTGGAATTTCCAAAAGGTTTAAAGCGATTTTCAAGTAGTCTCGCGAGAGACGTTTTGATTGCATTTAGAATGACTGCTAAGTTGTTTTCCTTCAGAAAAAAAGTCCCAAATAGGTGGATTATATAAAATAGGACCACAGAGCTTGGCTTATTTCCTAATCTAATTACAGAGTTTTTATCCACTTGTCATAATAAACTTAATATTGTAGTTTGTGCCAAAAAAGATGCAATAATAGATTGTTTTTAACCGGCATGAGATGGGTTGTTAGATATACAATATATCCTTTTTTAACAGCCGCTTCATGATTCGTAACTTTCAAGACTACTTCCACGTAATTTATAACCGTACCTTTACCGGACCAAAATCTGATGGGTCTCAAAAAAAACCACATAACATTTCTAATAGGGCCTTTGCAGGACCCGGTCACATGAGCTTACATGGTACGGGATAAATTATACTGGAACGCAAATGACGTGGAGGGACTTTCAAAAAAAAGGAAATTCGGGCTGTACTGGTAAGAGTTCCTTTGTTTTGGAAGTCCCACTGCGTTATTTGCACCCCAGTGTAATTTATTCCGTACCATGTGACCGGGTCCTGGAAAGGGCCTATTAACGGCCAGTCTTTTCGGTTGCAATAGGGCACTTTCGATATATTAAAATTCAGCTTGATTGTGAGGCCTAGAGGACACAAACAAAAGAAATAAATAAACATAAACATTCAATTTCCTAAGCCTCGCTGCCGTGCTGAATTTTAAAATATCGAAAGTGGTCTATTAGCTTCAGGGTATCTAAATCATTAACGTAGAAGAAAAAAGATATAAATCGAAATTAAATAGCTTGTTTTTACCGACACGCTTTGTTGAAATTTTAACCGGAAGTGGCCTGGTTAGTCATCTCGTAAGTTTTTATTTGTAAAAAAGCCTCAACCTTAGTATTTTTTCTTGATATTACTAAACCTGAACTTTGCAGGGATATTAAAACATGGGCATGGAAAATGTAAGGTCTGAAAAACAGGCCATTTCCGGTTGCTTCAAATAAGTTGTGATAACAGCCACAGTCAAGAGACCATGCCACAGACGAACGAAAATTTTCCGGGAGGTAATGTTTTTACCCATAAAATCCTACAGATAGGATATTAAAAATATGCTTCAGTTTGCTTTTGTCTGAAGTTAATTGTACGTTGCTAAAATAAATTGAAAAGTGGCCAAAATTACACTGAAATCAGTCTCTGGGGACCCTTGAGGTTCTGATATCCAGAATTCAGTTGAAAAAATAGTCATTGAACCTGAAACGTTGGCACATTACATAAGTCCACATAGAGACTGTGTACCAATTTTAGCAAAATTGGACGAGCCTCATTTCCAAGTCAGCCCCGGTCTCTCAGGCAAAAGCTCTTAAAGCTTCTTAAGTTCAACATCTGGCTTTGCTTCGATCGACAATTTTGTATTTGGGTCGAAGATGATATGTGCAGATTATAATGCATACATTAGGGATGAACAATACTTGAATTCTACACGTTCAAGTAAGGTATCATGCGCAGAAAAGGTGGGTGGGAAAGGAGAGTTGTCCTCGTCATCCTTCAAAACAGTGTTTCTGCCAAACCGCTGACAAGATTGAGGAATTTAGGAAG
>JAHPZR010000571.1:15000-45000 GCA_019787425.1 Platygyra sinensis | reverse complement strand
CCCATGTACAGAATGTTTTCAAACTTTGCCAAAAGTTGCATCTCATCCTGCTGATCAAAATTCTGTAATAAGAAAAAGTTTCACCGTGCCGTTTTTGAAATATAAGCGCTTAAAGCTCAAATTAAGGGGGTTTTTAGCAGGTCATAGTGTTGCTATGGTAACCTATTGTGTCACGAAAATAATACCAACGTGTTCACCAATGATTGGGTAGTCTTTTGATAACATGATTGTAGCATCAATTGATAAAGAGTGGTTATAATGACACATCGAAATCTAAGTCTTTGAATGTGCTGGAAACTGTTTTGAGCCACCTTAAGAATGTATGTCAGAGAAAAACAGGCGGATTTGAAAAATGATAAATTAAATGTTAGGAGATCTCGGAAAATTTTTTTCCGAGATCTCCTAACATTTAATTTATCATGTAGTTGTTGTTTCATCTTGATTTGAAAAATGTCGGAAGAAGGGGGTCGGCGGATCTCCACCATATTTATGTTGCATAAAGGTCTTAGCCAACTAAAAACCATGGTAACATTTTTTTGTCCATTGTCTTTATTGTGTCGGAGAACAGACCACCCCCCCAAAAATATGCCCAATGGCGTGACAAAAGTTGTGATTTTAGGTCAACTTTAGCAGTGTGTATCTCTGAGGTTATTCAAGTAACAGATTTGATTTCACATCAACATCACAGTTGTTCTTTGATAATTCAAATGCAATCAAGGGCAAATGTTTGCTATACATCGCTTAAGTTCTACACGCAAACTTAGAAGGCATACTTCGTGTCATTTTAAAAACTGGCAAAACTGGGCATTTTCAAATTCTTGTTTCTCGAGGGTCCGGGAAGATACAAATATTCTACTTATCGCTAGTTACTCACCACACATAGGTCAATGTTTTAAGCCAGTGTTAAAATTGGTCCAGCGAATTTAAATTTTTCAACGGTTCCCTTTTTTACCGCTTTGTGGATTGTTATTTTCCAAGGAAATTTCGATACAACTGTGACTTCAGTGCTGCTGGCAATCTCATTATGCGGATTTTGCCGAGGTGACTCTCCCAGCGGATAAAAACAATCAATAACGACGGTTTCTTGTGGTGTTACTCATGTTTTCGATGTAAGTTATATCCATTTTACGCGAGTTTCAAGGACACATTCTGCTGGAGATTGCGTGACCGCAGTGGTTCTCAGTGTGGCCATCAAACCAAAGCGAAATTTCGGGTAAAATTGGCGTTGATACACAGAATGGTAACGTTTTCCTTGAATAGGTGTTCTTGGACCAGAAAAAGCTTTGAAAAAACCATAAGTGGGCTCAATGTGTCTTCACTCTTGTATCCGCCTGTATTCGTTGTACTGACCTCGCACAGTAGAAAGTAGAAAGCTTCTTTGGAGTCCGTGGGCTTGTTTGTTAATGTTCGGATTATCATTGATTTCCTTCGAGTTTGGTTTTAGTTTGTTAATTCGTCAGCCAAGATAATTGTAGACGGATATTTGGAAAAACGTTTGCTTGGAGTGATCGATATATATAAAAAATGTCAGATGTATTAAACCGACACAGTCACGGTGCTTGGTAGCCTGGCTTCTTAGTAAAAATAAATGAAAAGAAAAATTGTCAGGTATGGACTACCGGAATACTGCTGGAATTTGCGCTGGAATACGAGAAACTAGCAATCAAGTCCTTTTCAGCGAAGTATAGTCAGTGCATGAGAAATAATGAAAAAAGCAAACAAAAATAAGCTACAGAAGTTCCCATTGAGTAATTAGGACAGTAAGTTAAATGTGAATTTTGGCACAAATATCGACGGTTTTATTATTTTCTTTGATATACTCAGCGGTATTTACACTCAGCAGCCCCTTGGACTGTAAAGCTTTTTTTATGTGGGCAGTTAAACGTTCATGCCAACTTTTTTTTCCTTGATAAGCAAACCTGACGGCTATGCAGTGGTAGACCTATATTCTCTCCCCATCCCTTAAGGAGCAAAAATTTTAAGGCTGAAAAAGCTTTGGCTTTGGCACTTTAATTAAGGTTTCGTTGCTGGTTTCGTTTGTCATCATGACGTAATGGCCCAAACGGACGAAAAAATTTGAGAGCTATTGGTTTAAACGCAAAGGCATGATACGATAAAAACGATAAAAATCGTTAAAATAGGAGAGCTTAGTATGGATGGATTTGAGGTCCAATCCATACTGAGCTCTCTAATTTTAGCGAATTATAAATGTGAACCATGCCTTTGCATTAAACCAATAACAATCAAATTTGGTAAATCTACTAATTTTTAGATGCTCTTTCAGACGACGGGGTCCATTTTTTCAATTCAATCGATTTTAAAAATTCATACCCAGTCCCCTGTTCGTTTAGAACATGGCTAATAGGGATTGAACGCACGCGCGATTAACACGCGCTTAGGTTCAACCCCTGTATAGCGCGCGCAGAAAGTGAGTTCAAGGGCTAGACTAGATGAGGCTGGCGCACGAGGGAACGAAGATAAAGTTTTCTTTGTGCACCAGCCCCATATGGTTGAGGACAAGAATGCGAAATTTGGTCTAGGGTGGTGGGGCTCTGGGATCCAGGTTACTAATAAAGGTTTTAACAACCCCCTTGATCTAGGCGTGATGTTTACCTGATTCTGTTATTTTTTTATATTGTTAAGTTCGAAGGAGAATGATTCTTAACTTCGCGTGTTACTCATTAGACCTTCTTTCTCTCAAAATCCCATTTTTATCCACTAAGAGATACATACATTGTCCATCGCACGCTTTCTTTGGTCCTCGTGTTTCAATCTACAGGTCTTGCATATAGCTAAAATAGAAGGGAGAAAGGCACCTCTCTGACTTATGTGGTTCTTTCTTTGACTTCTGCTGCGATCAGTCTTACGCACCCATATTTCATGTTTGTAAACTTCTCCAAATCAAATGTTTCAATTTTGTTCACTACAAGGTACAGGCGTTAGCTCGAACCTGAAAGTAGCTTTCCAGTTATTTGTGTTAACAGCCCAATAAAGTTATTATTATTATTATGATTGATGATGATGATGATGATGATGATGATGATGATGATGATGATGATTATTATTATGATTATTATTATCATTTATTGGTTAGATCGATTCGTACTTACCTTCACCAATTGGTACAACGGTATCGTACATCCATTATATTTCCCCTGAGACTTGCTTGGTCATCCGCCGAACTTTTCCACTGCATATTGTCCTAGATTGTCTCTTTTGACGCAGCGGGTAGCGACAACTCACAGCTTTCCCCCCTGGCCAGTTTACAGTTAGATGCTTCCTATGTCGCGGACATATTGTAATATTTTTGATGTCTTCGTCATTGATCATAACAAACAGACCAGCTCTATTTAAAATAAGATCTAGCTCTGTAACCTTAGCATGTGCTTGTCGCCCACGCGATCCACTCACTCCAAGGGAACGCATTCCAAGTAGCTAGTGACATCTTTAGTGCAACTGAGCAAAGGAACTGAAACCGCATTCTTATCTTCTATTTTTGCATCTCCGCATTTGGAGTGAGGCGAGTGGGCCGAAAGTGAACAAATTATCACTGTACTTTTCCCAAAGCGAAACTGATTTCTGTATGTTGGGTGGAAGACATAATAGATCGCCGCAATTCCGAAATTTACAGTGTAAACATTGGAACCAATCAAAATCTTCAATACTTTTTGGTTTCCTAGTTTCGAGCTCTGTATCAGGAACGAAATTGAATTATATACCTGATCAAACATTGTCTGACTTCTGAGTGAAATTTGTGTTTGTTAAAACCCAAAAGCCAAATTATTCTGCAAATAAGAACAGCTCTTTGGTACATCCAATTGTAGCAAAACAAACTACTTTTCCAATTTGTAAATTCATCAACTTTTTGTTTTAGTACTTCTCTGATTATGAAGTCAGACAAAATGTCTTGTTCCCAAAATAGACATTTTATTTGCATTAAATCAATTCGATTACCACTCAATCACAAACGTTTGAAGCACTTTGTTTAAATGCAAACAAAAACAATCCAAAACCTTTTTCCTCCTGGAAAAAGAGCCGGTTCAATTTATCAGTTCGTGTATGCAATAAAAAGAACACGTGCTGAGGATGACATCTGTGGAATGTCTCTTTTTTGTGTTCTTGTTATTTACGAAATGTTCTCAGTAGTCGCATACAAAATCAATTTAAAAGGCGAATTTTGATGCGTTAAGCACTTAATCGCTTGGAGCGTTTGTACAAAACATTTCATTTTCAAATAAATATATAGGACTCTAATTCATACTCACGAAAAGTTTGTTTGCAATCTGACAAATTATGACGCATTGCCTGATTTCAAACCGTGAAGGACTAGGTACCAGTCTGTAAATTATGGGATAAGCAACTATTGATCCTCATAGTCAGAAAGAGCACACCGAGATTCGCAAAAATCCCCAAGTTTGGTATTGATCAGGCTAGTTTTGACTGAGATACAACAAGTTAAAGACGGTCAAAAATGAACAAAGAAATGTATGGCCATCCGGACGCGGACGCCTGTGTCGATTGATAAGTGTCCGGTATGGCCATACATTTCTTCGTAAATTTTGACATTTTCAAATGGCTGTATCTCGTTCAAAAATAGCACTGAATTAACACCAAACTGGGGGATTTTGTAAAGCTGGTCTCCACTTTAAGGCTATGTGGATCAATAGTGCTGATCCCATAATTTACAGAGTCGTGCCTAGTCCTTCACGGTTTGAAATCAGGGAATGGAGAGCAGTCATACCGGGGCCGAAACTGTCGCCAAAACTATCAAAATAAACAACAGGATATACATTTGCGAACATAGTAAAAACATTATATTTATCCCAATCATTCCCAAAATGTTTAATTTTACTTTCCCTAATCTTTTCTGTAAATTATCACACAGCACTCTTACCCCCACCTCCCACCCACTCACCCACCCAAAGCAATCCGTTAGCTGTTTCATTCCCAGTCCATGCGCATGTAACGCTTCGCAATGTGAACCATTCCAAAGTTCCGTAGGTCTCTGTAAAATGTGCAACTTCTGATAAGTTCCATGGATATTCTCCGGTGAATTAACCGGCTTCAAGGTGAAGAGAATTTGGAGAAAACGTCCGAGCAGGTCACTAACATTCGCCTTCTATTTCGGGCATCATTACTTTGCTTGTAACGGTGTTCTGATGGATTCGCGGACTTGAATGGTCTGATAAGCGTTTTTATGAATAAGGATGCACACCCTTTAAGGAAGACAAGATACTACTAGGCGTGATGTCGGTGAAGGTACTTGCACACTCATGTCTTGCTGAGATGGCAAAACAAAAATGGACCGAAAGCGCATAAAAAACTGCATTTGGATCTTTGCCTCAGCCTTCGGACTCATCGTTATACATCAAAATCATAGATAATATGACAAGATACCGTCGCTATTGGCTGTTTACACCTGTCGTTGGTTGTTAAAACGGCGAAAAGCGGAAATTAAGATCGACAGCAGAACAGAAGTAGCAGTTGTATCGAACTTGACTGGGAAAATGACAATGGACGAAGCAGTGAAACAGTGAACCGTTAATAAAGTTTAATTTACTGGACCAATTTTAACACTGGCTTAAAACATTAACATATGTATGGTGAGTAACTAGCAATTAGTAGAATATCTGTATCTTCCCGGACTCTTGAGAAAAAAGAATCTGAAAATGCCCAATTTTATTAGTTTCGAAAATGACACGAAGTATGCCTTTCATGTTTGCATGTAGAACTTAAGCGATGCATAGCAAACATCTGTTCTTGTATGCATTTGAACTATCAAAGGACAACTGTGATGTTGATGTAAAATCAAATCTGCTACTTGAATAACCTCAGAGATACACACTGCTAAAGTTGATCTAAAATCACAACTTTTGTCACGCCACTGGGCGTATTTTTGGGGGGGGTGGTCTGTTCTCGGAAACAATAAATACAATAGACAAAAAAATATTACCATGGTTACTAGTTGGCTAAGACCTTTATGCAACATAAATATGGTGGAGATCGGCAGACCCCCTTCTTCCGGCCCTTGCCTGTTCCACTGAGGCAGGCGTTCTTAAATACCTCATTTTGTTGCCCTTTCTGTAGTCACTGGCACTAGTTTTTTTGCTGCCTCTGAATCATTTTTCAAACAGTTCATGCTCCTCTATTAACCTCTACTGCACCAAGAATTGCCATTCGAGACAATTACTATTAAAGACTGCATTAATGTAACTTTTAGCCTTCCTTCGGAGACCATTTTAAAGTGGTAAGGCTAAATAATCTGGCCGATACAAACAAATGTTAAGGTCAGTGTTTCACCATTTATCGGCTTACGTTTTCGCCCCATCTGGAGCTCTAGAAAAAGAATCCCTTACTTGCTTACTTAAAAAGGATACATTTGTTGGTTAAGACCTCCTCCTCGATTTGATTTGGCTTGAAGATTTTTGTTATACGTTTGTGAACGAGAAAAAAACGCAATGCGGTCAATTTTATTCCATGCGATTCTGTCAGCCACTACACATGCACAAGCTAAAATATGACATGATAGGAGATGACAAGAATAATGGTTGAATAATGAATTATAAGTTAGGCTCCTGAGCCTGGAACATGGTAAACAATACAGCTAACTAATCCATAGTTTTACTGATCAACGGGAATCTAGTTACTTCAGTGTCTATTTTGTGTTCAGTGGTTCCAGAACAAAACGAACAAGGTTTAGCAGCTTACAACATTAAATAGTACTCATTTAGAATATAATTTGTCGGAGTAGTCCATTTTAGAGGTAGTCCATTTGGGGAGTCCATGAACTGGGGATAAGTGTTTTGTCCACTCACATAATTTTTATAATTCAGTAACATCTAAACCTGAAGATGGCTGGTCTGGTAATCCGAAATATTGTTATAATTAAATATAACACGTGTCAGGCTTGCAGTAGTCTTTGACTTACTATCGTTTTGCTTTTCAAGTTTGGCTGATTTAGTCTCCTTCGAGATCCAACGTTCAATCAAGCAGGATCTTCGTTCATGGCTTTGCAGTTTACAGCACTTAAGACTTTTATCTCGAGTTGTTCACTTTCAACTGACATCGAGTGAAGTTTAGATTAAAGTTGCGTTTTCCATACTTGGTTTGTTTATTTAAGTACATTCATTTGAACTCTGCCGAAGTGGGATGTTAAATGCGCGAATTCCCAAACACTGTCTTTTGTTTACATTTTTGCTTCCTGATTGAAAAGATAGCAAGGGGAAAAAAAAAACCTGTGAGCTTGTTAGGTTAAGCCTGCATTCGGGCCAAGGGGCCCATCAGGCCAGAGCTTATCCCGGTTTCTGTAGCATGAAGCGACTGGGAGTATTTCTACTCCCCCCTGGATGGGATGCTAGTCCATCGCAGGGTTACCCCCAGCATTAAATTCGGCGGTACCCATTTGTACACCTGGGTGGAGAGAGGCACCGTGAGAGTAAAGTGTCTTGTCCAAGAACACAACACAATGTCCCCGGCCAGGGCTCGGACCCGGAGCACTCGCTCCGGAGTCGAGCGCGCTAACCATGAGGCCACCGCGCCTCCCTGTGAGCTTGTTAGAACACATTTATGGGCCGACAGATTTTTTTGGATCAACACTGAAAATGCTAATAGAAAGAGGCTAATAGTCCATTTCCGAATTACCTTTAGTCTCTTTTTCAAGCCAAGTCTTGGTGCTCATCCTTTCATATGAAAATGAGTTTCCATCAAATGCAAATTAAACTCATTTTCATATGAAACGATAAGCACCAAGACTCGGTTTGAAAAAGAGGCTAAAGGTAATTCGGAAATGGCCTATTTTTTTGGTGTATTTTACGGGCAATATATATAGAGACAAATGGTTCCACATTGAAAACTAAAGAAGTGTTGTCTCATAAGAAACCTTAGCTACAGCCTTCAGTGAAATGCAGTGAGAAAAGTCTGTTGGCACAAAAAGAAAAATGTTCTTGAATGCATGCAAATTTTCCAAGCAGGCAGACCAACATCAACATCAACATCAACTTCAACTTTTTGGGCAGGAGTGTCCAATTTGACCCAAGAACCCTTAGCTTTCACCACTCCATGTTCAGCTGCAATTCTACTACCCTAGCTATTTTGTAATATGTGTGCAACAAAAGCCAACCAAAAAGCCTACGCTTTATTAGATAAGTGCGACCTTGCATGATATGAACACAGCTTGTTTTAACACCCTTTAATAATGCACCAATAATTGCAAGTTTACCAACACGTTTCATCTCTAGATTACTTAATCCACTAGTTTGGCCATAGATTTCCTTTGATTGTCTATTTTGTGGGATTTCTCGCCGAGATTTGTGATAAAGCACCACAGTTTTGTGCAGCCCGAAGTGTGTTTTCTTGCGCTCTTTTAAGACATGGAACCCATTAGGCACAACGATCCTGTGAGAACAGAGACTTAATTAAAATTGTCCAATGCCGCATTTATTTATAGTCTCACCCAAAAGGCTTGATTTAATGAACTGATTAAAGCCCTTTAGGTGAGACCTTGAATGAACAAGACATTGAAAGGTTTTTTTGACAGCTTAAAAGATGTCTGAATAGAGTGTTTAGTGGACCATTCCAAACATTTTCAACGAACGTTTTAATAGTCGTTCCTTAATCCGATCAATATAGAAATTACGTTAGTTGTTGCAAAGAGATTGAAGTACCCGAGTATTGAGGATTACAGGAATCATAATTAAATAAATGAAAAGAAATTGGCTAAACTACAGAATACAGGGCCACTTTTGAAGAAGTATCAGTCGAGTGGCTCGTGGCTTGTCAGTCAATTCAAAGAAGTATCGTTCGAGTGGCTCGGCGGATTGTTAGTCAATGCGACTGGTGAGCCGTCAAGCCACTAAATTATATACCTTTCTCGTTCTTTTAAACACTCAATACGACTGGCGAGCCGTCGAAAAACCGAGCCATTAAATTCTGTATCTTTCACTGACTCCACCATTCTCTCTCCCAAAAGTCAAAACACTTATTAAATGCAAAAGACTTCAAAAATGGCCCTGCTAACGAACACTGCGATCAAAGAATGCACTTGGTTGTTTTCAAAGACATTTGATCGAACGCGTTCCAAGAACTACTAGTTTTCTTTGAATCAGTTCCTTCTGGTGCAAGAAAGCAAACGGTTGTTTTCCTCACGCGCAGCGATATTTTAGGTCAGACGATTTCAGCTTTTTTTTTTATACGGATCAATAATAAATTTTTATAACCAGTTTTTGTTTTCTCTCCCTTTCTTTCTGGGAGACGCGGTAAATTTACTTTTGAGGTGCGAATAGGCCAAACAAAAGCGAAAACAATATACGAAAAGTTCATTGTTTTGATGCTCCGCCTTCTTCAAGTTAATGAGCAAGGTCATACTCCCTACGGGAAAAAACGCGCGTTAATCTTAACCAATGAGACTCGACTCTTAGCGTTAATTTGAATAATACTAGGTAATATGACAGACCTTAAAACTGCAAGTAAATGTCCCGAGAACAATAGGCATTCTGCGCGATGATGAATTTAGAGCGAATCAGATGTGGCATAAAAGAGGAAGTCCCAATATCTTTAAGTGCCAGTTGTATCAAATTTTCCGAATACTATGTTTCTCAAGGCAAAAAATAGACTGCAAGGCTGATACTGCGTGAAAGACGTTTCGAGACAACAACAGCAACAGCAACAAGAACAACAACAACAACAACAACAACAACTTTATTTCACCCCATAGTTAGAAAAGAAAATGAATTTACAACGATCTATCAAAGGAAAGATTAAAATAATAGGAGTGCTTGCTACCCGAAATAACCTAAGAGTCAATCAAAGTGGCTATGAGCCACCCAACTTGGAAAATGGATCGTTTGTTAACAGTGACATTTTGGTGCAACCGACTTGAGGTTTTAATCCGCAGGTTAAGTTAAAGGTAAAGCCCACTGGCATTGTTAAGAAATAGTGCAAAACGCATGCGCAACGTAACGGTAAGAGAGTACACGAGGGGATGTAACACTGTTGAAAACATTCACATTCACAAAGTTATCGGTCCGTGAGACCGAGGAATCTTCGTCCGAGAGACCGAGGCAATTATAAGGAAAGTGCGGCTTGTCCGATCACCAAAGCAAGTAATAGTTCTCATTTTCATATTGGTCCGGGAGCATATGTCAAGATTTAAAGTTCCGTGGGAGTTTTGTGAAAAAAGCAAGCCACCTGTCTAGATGTGTTAAGGAGACTCTAAGGAACATGAAAAATGTTGTCGGCAATTTTGTAACTCGTGCGGCGACTGCTATGGTGGGTTTAAAATGTGACGTTTATGCCCCAGCATGGAAACGAGGCTGGACCTTAATATACCCCAACACCCTCTTTTGGGCAACACATTGTTACCAGAATTACTCATACGAAGCAGTTAAGTGTACCTGACACCCTTAATTTAACCCTTTCACTACCAAGACCTACTTACAGATTCTACTCTGTCTAACGCGAGACGATTTTACTCTGTCTAACGCCAGACGATTTTACTCTGTCTAACGCGAGACGATTTTACTCTGTCTAACGCCAGACGATTTTACTCTGCCTAACGCCAGACGATTTTACTCTGTCTAACGCCAGACGATTTTACTCTGCCTAACGCCAGACGATTTTACTCTGCCTAACGCCAGACGATTATACTCTGCCTAACGCCAGACGATTTTACTCTGTCTAACGCCAGACGATTTTACTCTGCCTAACGCCAGACGATTTTACTCTGCCTAACGCCAGACGATTTAACTCTGCCTAACGCCAGACGATTTTACTCTGCCTAACGCCAGACGATTTTACTCTGCCTAACGCCAGACGATTTTACTCTGCCTAACGCCAGACGATTTAACTCTGCCTAACGCCAGACGATTTTACTCTGCCTAACGCCAGACGATTTTACTCTGCCTAACGCCAGACGATTTTACTCTGCCTAACGCCAGACGATTTTACTCTGCCTAACGCCAGCGATTTTACTCTGCCTAACGCCAGACGATTTTAGAGAGATCCCTTGGTAGTGAAAGGGTTAAAAAACTACCTCCGCCTTTAACCCTTTCACTACCAAGACCTACTTATAGATTTTACTCTGTCTAACGCCAGACGATTTAACTTGATAGTGAAAGGGTTACAGTGTAACGAACTCAACCGAGGCCACCTAAAGTTTTTCTACCAGTCACAAGACGAGTTCAGAACAAAAGAATCGAGGTTCGTTCATTTCGGACCAAATACAAATGAGATCAAATCTGGGGGGGAATTGATGCGAAAGACAACGTGAAAGTGGATTGCGACGCTTCCATTCACGGCGAAATATTGTTCATTTTTATTACCGAAAAAGCAAATAAATATTTTCTGAATGGCGGCACAAAAATTTTGAGAAACAGGCTAAAAATAAATATACAGTCGAACCTTCACTAACGGACACTTCTCGTAAGCGGACACCAAACCGCGGTCCCGGTGATTTCTTCCCTGAAACACTACATTTTTAACCTCCCGCAAACGGACACCTCTCGTAAGCGGACGCGGACACGTATTTGGGGCCCGCAGATTCTAAAATAACCTCCTGTAAGTGGACAATCAATACATGAATAAAATTTCTAACGAATCGAAATAGGTTCAGTTTTAACGCTTTAATCAGGCACTCACCTAGATAAAAGCAGTGTTTGAGTCTGAACAGTACAGTGCATACGAAGGTAACGTTCCTAGAAGTATTTTTTTTTCGTTACAGTACATCAAAGTTTTCCTTTTTCAACTTCTCTTTGAGCCAGTCACACGAATATTTGTCGCCTTGAAATTTAAACTCGCAAGGCAATTCCAAACCATATCCCGCTCCTCTGTTTATCCGCTATAATTTCCTGTGATAACAACTGTTCCTGAGTTAGACGCACGCTTCAGGAGTTCGCCAGCTACCATGGTGACGAGGAACTTTGAAATACTCTGCTCAAAGTGTCGGATATCTTAAAGAGACCTTAAGATTAGGGGACCGCAAAAGCAGACACGGATTGATAGTTACTTTTTACCAACAGTAGGACACTGGAAATGACAATCATCTAATGTGCATAAAATGCTGTATGTACTTCTGTTCTGTTCCTCTGTTCTGTTCACCTTCATCAAGTATATGTACATTGTTTAAGCGGCAAGTCTTTTATTATTGACCCATAGTGTTAAAATTGGTGTTAAATTTACATTATGTATGTAACAAAGCAACATCCAACAACCCATTGATGGATGATACAGTTACAAGCAGTCTTAAAGTTTAAAAATGCTTGTTCTGGTGCATGATATGCCCTCTAGTGCAACTTTTTTTCTCACCCTTCCGTAGGCGGACACCTCGCGCAAGCGGACACTTACCCTTGGTCCCGGGGGTGTCCGCTTACGGGAGGTTCGACTGTATTTACAAACCAAATGTGGGCCTCGAATGCTAAAGACGAATTCAACGCAAACATGTTTACCGAATGACAGCCTGGAAGAACTCAACAAATATATTTACCGTGGACCGGGGATTATTAAACCCAATTATATTGACCGAATGACGGCCGGGAACGTCCAGGAGGGCAAAGTTAACACAAATATATGTACCTAATGACGGCCAGGAATGTTGAGGACAAAACGGCACTACTAAACACAATTTTACTCCCGTAATGAATACCGAGAACGTACATCAGGACGGCGGAGAGGAAACACAAATATATTGACCGGATGACGGCAGGAACTTTGAAGACAAAACGCCATAAAACGTACTACCGAACACAATTTATTCACAGTATAAAAACGACGTGTTGCACTTGTGAATTTTTCAAAAAGCTGAAACTGCACTCGCCGAAGCGGCTCGTGAGAATTTCAGCTTTTTGAAAAACTCTCTCGCGGAAATTGATTCCAAATTAAACTCGAAACCGTATGATTACCTACAAATAATGCACTGTAATATGTAGTGAGGATGAGAATAATTCTGTTCGAATTAACGTTACAGGTTGTAAAAATTTATCGGCCTTCAAATTTGTAGCTGGCCATGTTTTGTCGACCTTCGTGTCAACTGCTGGCGATCCCGGGGTTATAACAGGCAACTCGAAAATATTTTATTTAGCCCCTCGTTGTTTCAGTATTGTTGAGTCCAATACTGATATAGTCCGTTTTGTCTTCAACATTGCAGTCATTCCGAACACAACGTATATTTTACATTTTAATGTTAAGTCTGTCAACATTCGCGACTGTCGAGCGACCATCGAGTCGTTCGGTAAACATATTTGCTGCGGAGCGAGTGTAGCGAGCGAGCAGCAACATAATCAGGATTTAAAAGAAGATATTAAAGGGAGTACGAATTCTCGAATTCATCACTTTTTTCCAGAATGCATTGCATTTAACCAGAGTGGACTGCGCCACTTTTCACCAGAGAGCATTGCGCCACGAACACAAGGGTATCATACCGTCTTTTCGCGAGGATTCCAGTGACAAATTTTGCTCTGATTTTACTTGTAAAACGATGTGCAGGAGACCATGATTGACTTTCACAACTCTTGCTTTTGATTTTAATAGAGTACGTGAAAGTTTTTAAATCTGGACGATCAATTTTAAACTTAGTATGTCATTTCTTAGCAGTCTCGCCTCCGTAGACGAATCCTCAAATCAGATGAAGAGAAATCGTCGTTACTAAAACTTATAAAATAATTAAAACAAACGGAAACTGAAGAACACACTTATTTCATATATGCTACGATCTATTGCTTTTCATCCAAACATGAATTTAAAATTAAGTTTTAGCATTTTCACACATCCGGCGATAGACGCGTCTTTGACAATGTCAACACTCTAGAGACATTTAATGCGTACCAGTACAGAATTTATAAGTGAGATTTCTGCTACAATTTCCACATCTTTCGATTTTCTGGTATAGGGGAGGTACATTTGTATTGTATGTGTATGTGCTTTATTGTCACGACCCCTTGTATGTCACAACTCGCCATCGATGCGTCACGATGCATGAAGTTGATGTATACAAGGACAGATTTTAAGTTGCACACCACAATTTGACACTACTTTAAGAAATAAAGGTTATAATGTAAGACTTGGAAAGCGCAGATTGATTAATGACTACGTAAAATATGTCACTATCAACAGAATGTGCCGCAGCATTACTATCTTTTAGATACCCTAGTTGTAAATACAAGTCAAATTTGCGTTGAGTCTGTTTTATCTTCAGTCAAGCCATCATTGAAAAATGTATTTGTGTTTGGTCCGTTTAAGTTTTGAAAATTCGTGGCGCCTAACAGTGAATATTTAGTTGTCTTTTCGTTGATGGAAATAAATACCTTTTCACCTCAAGTCCCTTATTTGTGATTGGTTCGAAATGAACTAACTCCGATTCTTTTGTTCTGAACTCGTCTTGTGATTGGCAGAAAAAGGTTGAGTGGCCCCGGTTGAGTTCGTTATACTGTAACTATGGCTGTGTCGACGGTGCCTTTTGGTCGCACCAAGTGTGACTGAAGTGTCGAGTCAGACTTGAAAACGATGCGAATGCCATGTTGCTCAAAGTAGCGGCGGAGAGTCTCCGATACTCCTCGGACATAAGGTAAAACGGCGGCTGATTTAAACTCTGCCACGGGCTCTTATCTTGGGGCTGTTCTTGTACATAAAAGAGGAGGTATATCCGTTAGAAACAAGTAAAAGTACAGGTGTTTCTTCTCTCCAGCGATTACTGATGGTTTGGTCACGAGACGTTTAGCCCGGCCGTACTGACGCTTCACGATACCCCACTAAACTGACTGAGGGTGGTGTGAATCATACATACGTACAAACATACCTAAACTTTATTCATGTGTTTTGACATCTTGCCGATGGGGTTTAAAACCCCTCTGCAAACTGGAAACACTTAATATAATATATAACCTACTAGCTTACGCCGCTTCAATACAGAAGACTGCAAGATATTGCTATCCTTATAGATAAGGTGAGAAACAAACTATGCTCCACCAAAATATTCGATCTTTTTCACACGCATTGCTACTCTAGGTACGCTAGGTAGTGAGATGAAAACAGACATGTCAGGAAAGGTGATCTTGCTGTCATTCTCGATCTCCATGATGAAACGGATTGATGGTTGTTGACTGTTTAGGTGTTTTAAGAAGACGTCAACACTATCCCGATCCAGGATTGCGAAGGTATCATCTACATAGCGCTTCCGGAACTTAGGCTTGCAAGTTGCAAGGTGCGGAATCTAGTGCTGTCCACTGAAATATCTCCATGTAGAGATTAGAAACAACCGCGGATACCGGGCTCTCCATGGCTGTACTGCCTCTTTGTTCATAAACTGATCGATGTATTAGCAATAACCGCGGATACAAGTCTTATTTATTTACAGCAAACAGTTTAAGAGTGTGTCCATGACAAAACCAGGTGATACAGCTCAAATCACCGATTTCGCTCAAACTTGACATAAACGTTGGGTTTGGTGAGTAACTGATTATGGCAAGAGCTTAGGTTAACATATTTCATTCGCCTCAAGTTAGGGGGATCCCCTCCAAAAATGGTCTTTTGTCACTAATTTATGCATGTTTAGTTAGCTGTCTTTGATTTAGTATTTCTACAACAAGAAAGGCCATGTGAAAATGAAATCCACTGGATCATGTTCTACTATTATTAGTTTCAAAGCACAGATATTAATTTGAACCAGACAATTTGCTTTCTCTGAGCGGCTCCATCTTAAGTAAGGTGCATATTTTGTAGTGTTGTGAATAGCCTTTAATTTAATGGTAAATATCTGCACTGGGCAACAGAAATAATAATAATAATAATAATAATAATAATAATAATAATAATAATAATAATAATAATAATAATAATAATAGTTATAGTAATAATAATAATAATAATAATAATAATGATAATAATAATGATAATAATAATAATAAAATAATAAAACTTTATTTATTTCACAAAATCGGTAAAAATACGCACACTGAAAAAACGAAATAAAAAACTCTAAAACAAGTAGTATGCTTATAGAAATACAAATAACAATACTAATACTAATTCTAATAATAGTAATAATTTATATAATAATAATAATAATGATAAAAATAATAATAACTTTATTTAAGTGTCGAGTGTATTTAGCACTGTAGTGCTAATTGGGGACACTGTAAATAATAAACTAAATATAGCAAACAGAACATAAACTATTAAGAATCCTAACTGGTGGGAGGCTAACCAGTTGGCTATTTACACAACGCGGTCGAGGAGTTCAACTCGGGACTACCGAGAACAAATCCAGATAGTGATAGGGTGTTGGATTTGAACCTGGGACCTCCAGATTTCAAATACGGGCCCTAAATCACTCGGCCACGCTGCCTCATTATTCTAACATGGATAGTGAGAGCAATCACTAAAGTTTTTAAACAAGCCATAAACTTTTTGGGGAACTCACTATTTTTTCTGTGCCGGCATACTGTTTACATAGGATTTTTGGCCCTTTTATGGACATTCATTAAAGCACAAAAGTCATTTTTCTGTCTTAACCTAACACAAAATTAACAAAAAAATATCTAATTAAGTATTTTCCTATCAATATCCAGTATAAATTCGGCGAAAAGGAGTACTTGGTGCATTCCCTTCATATATTTTCAGAAGTACATTTTGTGACATTCTCTCGATAACAAAAAAATGCGGCAGAAGAAGATTCAACGCTTAAGTTCCCTCAGCTTGGGTTTTCACGCGTAAAATAAAATTGAAACAAGAAATAACTACTACATACAGTGATTGTACATGTCACTTGGACGTGATTTTGCGCTCTCTTTGATTCTTGGGTTGCGAAATGTCCATGCAGTTTTATGCCATCTGTTCCATTGCTTCGACCCGAGGTTTAAAGAGAATATCCGTTGCCATCCCGCCTTCATCATCAGAGATATCAACAGCTGTCGAAAAGGCTACACAAAAGGCCGTTTAAATTCCGGGAGAGTGATCACTTTAACATACAGATTGCTTTTAAATTCCATCACAAAACACTCCGCCATTCTTATTTGGACGTTGAAAAGTCAGCTGGTACCTCCTTTTAATCAGGTAACTACCTCATGTATAGTGACACGAAGTGTACCGCTTAAAATCGACAAAGATGGCGGAAAGTTTTGTGGTGGGTTTTGTAAGAAATCCGTATCCTATAGCACTTACAGCAGTGATAGCTCTTCCTGGATTTTAAACGGCCTTGTGAGGTAGCTGTTTCGACAAATTTTGATATCTCTGTTGACGAAAGCGGGATGGCAAAGCGGGACATTCTCTTTAAACCTTTGGTCGAAGCCACGAAACAGACGACACAAAACTGGACATTTCGCGGTCCAAGAATCAGCGAGAGCGCAAAAATTGCATCTAAGTGACATGTATGTTTAAAAATACTATAGTTGTAGTCAGGCATGATAATAATAAGAAATAAAAACTTTGTTGTCACTGACTAAAAAACTTTGTTTGGACGTTTCGGTTAAAATACTACAACCTTCTTCAGCAATAAAATGGCTTACGAATGCAAATGAGTGCTTTAAAAGAACCGCAGAAACGTCACTTGCGATTGCCAAGGGCCTTCTAAATGTCAGGAATGTAAATGTGTTCATTAATGGCATTAGGTTCGCAAATTGAATGCCACGCTTCTAAAAACAATCTCTTTGACCATTGGGAACAGCGGTCAATGATCTTCACGTCGTCAAGGTCAAAATCTTGATTGGTGTTTTTACAATGTTGGGCTAATAAAGAATTTCTGTCTCCCGTAAAAATCGCTCTCTTGTGTTCTCTGGTCCTGGATCTTAAGGCCCTTGATGTTTGACCGATATAAACTTTGTCACAATCTTTACAATTGATTTAATAGATCACTCCTGTCGATAAGTCTTTACTAAATTTGTCCTTAGGTTTTTTCAAAATGGAGCCAACGGTCATTACGGGTTTGTGGGCAACATTGATATTGAATTGATTTAAAGTTCTTGCAATTTTTTCCGAAATTCCTTGAAGGTATGGCAACGTGACAAAACCTCTGTTAGTTTGAGACTGGTTTGTGGAAAGAGTGGTACTTTGGCAGCTTCTAATAAATTGGTCGGTGTAACCATTGATCTTCAGGGCGTCGACCACGTGTTGTACTTGGGATAATCTGTCTGCGTCAGTAGAAGGGATGTTCTTTGCTCTGTCGAGAAGGGTTCTAGCTACTGAGGTTTGTGTTGAGAATGGTGGTGAGAGTTGAATTGAAGGTATTTGTCAGTGTGTGTGGCTTTTCTGTAGACCTTAGTTTTTATAGTTCCAGCGGGATTCCTGGTTGTCATGGTGTCCAGTGTCTATATAAAACAGTATGCCAGCACAGAAAAAATGTTAAGGGCCCCAAACATTTTATTGCTGTTTTGAGAGCTTGAGTGATTGCTCTCTCTATCCATGTTAGAATAATGCGTATTTGCCGTTGCCCAGTGCAGATATTTAACATTAATTAAAGGCTATTCACAACACTACAAAATATGCACCTTACTTAAGATGGAGCCGCGCAGAGAAATCAAATTGTCTTGTTCAAATGAATATCTGTGCTTTGAGACTTATAATAGAAAATGATCCAGTGGATTTCATTTTTACATGGCCTTTCTTGTTGTAGAAATACTAAATCAAAGACAGCTAATTAAATATGCATACATTAGTGAAAAAGGACCATTTTTGGAGGAAATACCCCTAACTTGAAGAGAATAAAATATTTTAACCTTAGTTCGTGCCATAATCATTTACTCACCAAACCCAACATTTATGCCAAGTTTGAGCAAAATCGGTGATTTGAGCTGTATCACCTCCTTTATTATAATATAGGGATTTGAGCGGTAGAAGTTTTCCTTTCAAGAAAAGAAGTATTGCATGCTCCTTTACTTGAGCAAAATGAATAAGACGGAGTGTACATTTTAGAAGGACAAGAACTTTATTTAGCAAGGTTTCAGAAAGAAGTTAATCCATACAAAATTTAAGGTACAATGAGGGACTTGTAAATATCAAGAAGAGTTTGTTTAGGAACAATATGTCTTAACTTCGCAATTAAACCACTGTCTTAATGCAAAATTCAAGAGGTCGGTGATTTGATCAGGTGTTAACCTCGTGCGCTCAGCCAGGCCTGGGCCACTCCGACTCCAGTTTTGGTAGCGCGCAAATGGCCTAAGTAGTGTGTCAGACTTGTGGATCTTAGGTAAACAATACTGAGTTCCTAGGTGATTGTTTGTGTCGGGGTCTGATCTTGCAAAAAAGAGCCCCTGATATGTGTTCATTCAACCTCAAGGTTAGCAGCTTCTCGGATAGTTTCCGGGTCAAGCGGTCTATTTGTTCTTTGTTGAGCAGTTGGTACGGTCCGAAATCAATTAGCGTTGTCATTTTGTCGTGGTATTTGTCAGCGTCCAGGATTACGCTGGCGCGAACTACTTTATCAGGCCTCTGTAGCTTGCTATCCACGTGTACTTGACTACGTTTTGTAAAAGTATCCATATTATCCTTTTTTCGACATTTGAGACATTCTTAGCCTGGATATGAGCTAAAATAGCTCCAATCTACCATGCCTTTCTTTCCACTTATATCGTGTTTTATGGCATTTTTGTTGGGACGTGAAAGTGACCTACGTCTTCAGGCTTTCGGTTTTTAATTTTTTTTCGGTTTGTTTTTTCCATTTCTTTACTACTTGCTGCAATTGTCGACCTTCCACTGAGTTTGCTTCCAGTTCAAGAATTCCCGAAAAAGCAGCATCGAGATAGGAACGTTTTAACACGGAGTAGCCAATTTGTAGTTAGATGGAATTTTGCTCCCAGTTTTTACTCTAATTTTTAAACATTTTCTGGCATATTTCAAGCTCAAATGACCCAATCACTCCGATATGGGAATCAGTCGAGAGATCCTTTTTTGCTGTAGAACTGAAGCATAATTGTGCCAATTTTGATCAAAGGTGATGGCGTCGGAAGTAGAGCAAAGGCACAGCAGTGAATGGGTTAACAGCTAATGAAAAAGTCGATAAGAGGAAATAATACTAACTTTGTATTTTAAAAAGTTTAAAAACAGTATCAAATACTCCATGAATTCTACAAAGTTTACTTAAGTTAGAAAAAATGTTTTACCAGGAACCACAACTAGGGAAAGGTTTTTGTAATTGTTGCATTTTTCGTTTTACAGCTTGTGGAGGGGTCTTCAATGGTACTTCAGGAGAGATCAAGGTAATGAGCACACACTATTCAGGATATTGTTATTGGGACATCCATTCACCATTAATGAACTCAAGGATACTTCTAGTTGTTGAACATTTTCAAAAGCAGTATTGCCGGTAAGAATGTTTGATTATTCCATTGTTGTCATGATCCAACTTTTACGCGTTGGTATTAGTTTTAGTCGATCGCGATCTGAATCCAAATTACCCAGGCGAACGCGAATGCTTTGTCTCATTCTGTGACGAGAATGTCCCCCGCGACACCAACATCAACAAGGTATGGGATCACGAAAAGGTACGAGGGCCAAGGGAAGAAGGGCGAGTTGCTCAAGAGAAATATCTTTTATCCTCGAGGGAACGCCCCCTCTATCACCCGGGGTGATAGTTGACATAAACCAGGTTACAGACCATTGCGTGACTGTCATGGCTCGACATAAATAACATTATGCGTGAACATAATGTTTGGTTTTATATCGATGCATGACTCTATATCTACGGAACGCTAACTCTGCTTGCAGTCGCACTAGTTTGCTGAAGAATGCGCAATAAATCTAAACACATGAGTTGGATGAATTTGGCCACACAGGTGGCGTGTTTAATATGACCCAGGACAATTAATTGTGGCAACACATTAAATCTACAAGATTTCCATTGTTCAGCAAAGGTGGGGCGAAAAAGACGCCACATGCCACCGTTTGTGGCAGCCCCACCAAGACAGAAGCAGAGTTAGCGTGGCGGAATAAGATGAATAACAAGAGACTTAATATTGATGTTATGCCTAATGACATATAGAAATTGCTAGCAACAGGCCTGTTTAGTGTTAACAGGCAAGCGTGAAACCGCAGCCCTTGCCTGACCGGCTTCAATGCAAAGTTAAGAGCACGTGCAACTAATTATTTAGCAAAATAATATATCATCTAGAAGTTAAATTACGTTAGGACCTAAGGGAGCTAGTAAAGCCGGAGCCCCTGTCTGACCGACTTCACCAACAGGCGAAGGCCCGGACAAACTAAACAACAATATTTAAAACTCAGGTGATATAAGAATGAAAGTGAAGTCGCAGCTCCTGTCTGACCAACTTCAGTAAGCTTCCAGTTCTAAATATTGCAGATGACAAAAGTAATATTATAGCACCCCCTTATAAATCTCGGAATACTTGTGTAAGTGGTTGAAAACTGCAAATTGAAAAAAGGCCGTAAAGTAGCAGCCCCTGACTGTCCTACTTTAGTGGACATACAGTTGAAGACAGCAACATAGCAGCCCTTGTCTGACCTACGAAGCTGGCAGTACGTACTAAATACAGGAAGAGAATGACTAACAAAATTAAATTATGTTAAAAATTTAAAAACGTTCACTGGCTAAATACAATTAAAAACTTCAAGCTTTCGGCTGTCAGGCTACAGCCTTCAATGGATAAAAAATGGAAGAAATGACAACTACAATAAATACAAAAATAGGTGAGACTATAAGAAGAATATATTAAAATGGGAGAAAAAAATATGTGTTTAAGTGTCAATAAACTAATTGTTCTTTTTCAAAAGAATGGAGTATTGATTAGGGAGCGGCCTTGAATTGTTGTCTGCATGACTTGTCGAAGCGGTGTGCCATGATTCTAGTGTCTTGCGGATACGAGAAGAACCTTTGTCAATCACTTGGGAATTTTTAAAGTCAATAGAGTGATTTGACGACCAAGCGTGTTTAGCGATGTTGGAACCTCTTGCGAAAGACTTCACATTCCTCATGTGCTCTTTTTTCCTAGTTTCAAAGCATCTGCCAGTCTCGCCTACATAGTTCCATGGGCAGTCAGCACAAGGTATTTTGTAAACTACGTTTGGTTGAAGATCAATTGGAGGTCGGGACTTAGGAGAGGGAAACTCCTGTTGTAATGTCTTGAATGGCTTACTGACAACTCGAACATCATGTTTTTTAAGAAGTCTTGTTAGAGGCTGAGAAATTCCATTAATATACGGGAGGACTGCATAATTAGAGAATTCGGAGGGTGTGGCCCATTTGAAAAACATGCAAACAAGTTCCTCAGGTGTTGGGATGGCGTTTGTACGCTGAGTGGAAGATTTCTTCTTTAAAATGTTAGAGATGACGTTTTGGGGGTAATTGTTAAGCCGTAGAGCGTCGGTGACATGAGTAAGTTCAGTCTCTTTACCTTGTTTCGTGTTTGGGAGATACTGCGCAGATGATTTGAAACTAGGAAAAAAGAGCAAATGAGGAATGTGAAGTCTTTCGCAAGAGGTTCCAACATCGCTAAACACGCTTGGTCGTCAAATCACTCTATTGACTTTAAAAATTCCCAAGTGATTGACAAAGGTTCTTCTCGTATCCGCAAGACACTAGAATCATGGCACACCGCTTCGACAAGTCATGCAGACAACAATTCAAGGCCGCTCCCTAATCAATACTCCATTCTTTTGAAAAAGAACAATTAGTTTATTGACACTTAAACACATATTTTTTTTCTCCCATTTTAATATATTCTTCTTATAGTCTCACCTATTTTTGTATTTATTGTAGTTGTCATTTCTTCCATTTTTTATCCATTGAAGGCTGTAGCCTGACAGCCGAAAGCTTGAAGTTTTTAATTGTATTTAGCCAGTGAACGTTTTTAAATTTTTAACATGTCTTACCCTGGCTACGGTTCTTCTATTTTTAAAATTAAATTAATTGGCATTGATACTTTCAGAACGAAGGTAAACCTTAAAGGCGTCGGATTTCCATCGACCAAGAGCTCTAATTTGCGCATCAGAAAAACCCTTGTCGGCAGCGTGACACGCGCCCCCGATGCGAAAACTGTGGTTTTTGTATCGACTTATGTCTAAGCCGCAATATTGGAGGCAACGCAGAAGCTCGGTATTAAATTGATACACAGAAATAGGGGTCTGATCAGAATTACAGAAAAGGGGGCCAGGACGATTACCTCGAACCTTGCAGTAGTTGAGAAGGGTTTTAACCGGGCAAAAAGATACAGAATCATCCCGAGTAATTAGGATATCAAATGGCCGGTGGTCAGAATTATGTTTGTAATCACTGATAGTGATCTTAACCGTGCATGGGACGCCCTCACGCGATAAAATTTGAAGATCACGGTATTGGACAACTGAACACGCAAAGCGAGCACTCTTGGTCGAAAGCTCTCCAATTCGGAAAAGGCCATAAAAGGCAGTAAGAAACATGGCTGAAAACAGAGTGCGTTGAAAAGCCGAAGAGTTGGTGTATTCGAGGGACCGGACGAGCTCATGCAACACTGGTCTGGTAATGGGCAGACGAATATCAGAATGTCTTTGACGACTTAACGCTGTCAATAACTTTTGTATCAAAAAAGATTTGGTCGGATCACAAAATCCACCGACTTTGTGAGCGTAAGAAATGGCCGAAAGATGTAAAGTTATCGTAGAATAAGCCAATTTGCGAAAAGAAAGATATGAAATATAAAGGGGAAGACAGACAGGAGATAATGGCAACGTGGGGTTAGGGGACCCATAAAATTGAGCATAAAATTGTCGAAAGACGGCCCACGCGCGTTGATACGATCTCCGGGTTCCTTCGGTTAATGCTGAGCTCAACAGGCCACTCAAGTTAGAGACCAACTCTTGGGCAGTAGGTTGGCGGGTATTGTGGTTGGATTCTCGTCTACATCTGTTGAGAGTTCCTTGAACTTTGCTACCTGAGAACGTGAAATGTAATCGGCTCGAGTATTGTAAAACCCAGGAATGTGTTTTGCATGAAATAATACATTGTGTCGGAGGCAACTTAACACTAAATCCCTGATTAACACCATAATACTCTGATGTTTGGACGTCTGCTTGTTGATAATGTCAACAACGGCGGCGTTATCAGAAAAGAATATGACACACTTATCAGCCATTAAATGTCCCCAGATGTGCAACGCGAGGACAATAGGAAATAACTCTAAAACTGCAATGTTATAAGCTCTCCACGTAACCGGCCATTCGCCGCCAAACCAGTGCTTACCAAAGACAGCCCCAAAGCCTATCGAGCCCGCGGCATCGGTATAAAGTTCAAGGGTATGCGACGTTTCCCATGAATCTTCGAGGAAAAATGATTTGCCGTTGAACTCGTCTAAAAACCGAATCCACAAAAGAAGATCCTGTTTCGAGCCTTTACATAAACGAATGTGGTGGTGTGGCTGCCGGACACCCTTGGTAAGATCGATCAGGCGACGAAGAAAAGCACGGCCCGGGACAATAACTTGACAAGTAAAATTTAATAAGCCTATTAAAGATTGAAGTTCTTTTAGCCTGACTGTGCGACGTTTATAAAAATTGTGCAAGAGCGCGCGGCATTTTTGAAGCTTTTCGTCCGGGAGTCGTGCTTCTCCGCTCACCGAATCTAGGGTAATGCCTGCGAATTGCAAGACTGTATCGGGGCCTACGGTTTTTTCCGGAGCTAGGGGTACTCCTAGATAATGGCATAGAGAAACAAAATTGCGCAAGTCGGCCTCGCACAGGTCTTTGGTCTTTGCAATAAACAAAAAATCGTCTAAGATGTGCAAAACAGAGGAGGCACCGAGGCGATGAACAGACAACCACTCCAATGCGGTACTAAAAGCCTCAAAAATGTTGCATGAAGAAGAAAGACCCATGGGGAGGCACCGATCAAAATAATACAAATTATCGAACTTCATACCCAGCAAGGAATAGTCTGCAGGATGAATTGGGACAATACGAAAAGCCGACTTAATGTCCGTTTTAGCCAAAAAACAACCCTTCCCGATGGCTTTAATGGCTTTAATCGCATCACTAACAGATGCGTATTTGACAGAGGAACAATAGTCAGGAATAGCATCATTAACAGAATTCCCTTTTGGGTAGGATAAATGATGAATCAAACGAAATTCAGACGGGTCTTTCTTGGGTACAACGCCCAAAGGAGAGGTACGAAAGTTCGCAAAAGGGGGAGTTCTAAAAGGACCCACAATTCGGCCTGCGTCGCATTCCTTGCGCAATTTTATTCTAGCAATGTCCGGTTGGTCTAGGACACTTTTAAGGTTAGGAGATTCATAAGGAAGCCGATCACCAACAAAATTGACACGAAAGCCACAACGGAAACCATCGACAAGGAAATGCTTTTTGTTTTGCTCATAGCAGTGTAAGAGGTATTCAAGCCGTTCCACCCTTACGGGGGTTACTGGCGGGCTGTGAAGGGCCTGATGCTTGAGGAGAGTTTCCTTTTGGTTTAACTCCACTAGAACGCTGTTGAGTGGTTGGCACGGAGCACTGAATTGCTGGGTGCTTGGCTCCACATTTATAGCAAACGTGTTCAAACTGACACCCTTGGCAGTGTTTACCGGCATGAAATGCCCAGCACGTTCCTCGAGGGAAAAAATTCGAACGAAAACGCTGCCGTGTTGAGGTTTGTGGCTTATTGGTGAACGACTGTGATCTCCGAAAATTAGCTGAGGCCCTTAACCAAAGTTCCCAATGTATTTGATCCCATGGATATTTATCGGGTGCAGATTGCCTCAGATAACGAAATTGTTCGTCATACCAGAGCCAATCCCCGTTCGATAAAGCAATGTCACGGACTACCTCGCAGTACTTCATCAACTGCGGGGTTTCGCTCTGGTATCGCTCAGTAAAGACCGAGACAAAAATGTTAAATGCGGAAACCCACTGCTGTATGTTGGAAACCTTCTTTGTTGTATGGTATGGCTCAAGAGTCAGCCGCGGCTGCTTTGATGGCACATTTGAGGGCGTCATAGATAACGCATACTTATCGACTTGAGGGGTGGATGCTAACAAGGCCCCAAATTCCACATATTCGTTAGCCCAGATTTTAGCTTTAATTTTCGAACCTACCCGGGAACTAAGATTTACAGAAACGCTAGTAAAAATTTGTTTAGGTTGAACATTGTCGGGACCCAGAAGCAGAGAATCATTGCTTGTACCTGCACCGATGAGGCTACTGACATGACTGCTCACAGCTGTGGTCACGCTATCTGAGGTCAGGTCGGCTTGAGAATGCCCTGGTACTTCAATAGAGGTGCTGTCTTCGAGGGTATTTTGTCTCAAGATCTCATTGAGATTGTCCTTAGACAAGGCTGTTTTCACCGCTTGCGAAATGGCTGTCGATATGGTGGCGGAGAGAGCGTTTACGTCCAAGGAAACCAACCCGGGGTTGTTGATAGTAGGTTCCGGAGCAGGTGGGTCCGTTGCTGTCAGCTCTGATGTCCGCACGCGTTTAGAACGTGTTTGGCGGCCTGTCCTTGATGGCTGTCCAGGACGTTTCTTAGGAGGCATGACTTATCGATAACAGATAAAAGGAGGTAATTAAATACGATGGAATGTAATTTAAATGTCGAAGTAAAATTGATAAGACAGCTGATAATGACAAGATGGAATTCCATCCCAAATTTTGGGTCGCAGTTGAGGTGGGGCAGTTATACAAATTCCCCGTAAATCTGCCGGGGTCATGAGCAATAATATGTCACCGGACGAAAAAGAGAAAACGCGAGAAAAAGGCCAAGTTCCCAAAACAATGCATTACCACCAGTGCCGAGTGCATTGGACCACTCATAAAGAGGCGGTCAAAGGATTGTACACTCATACGGCAGGGGTAAGCCACAAAATAAATCATTGCCAAAGCCATAAATCAACGTTGGACGTGCCAACCATGGTTCAAATGAACCGAACAAGCACAGCCATTGTTCGTGGGAGTAAAACCCAACGACAACTAACAGGGGCTGTGAAAACAGATAACAACTGACAAATCGGCTTGGCTTAAAACAACAAAGGAACTGGCACAAATTAAGGCAATAAAATGAAAATCATAAAATGCCTGGGCAAGGCGGGCATTATAAAAAATGAGGATCTTTCAAACTTGTTACATGACTTATATATGCATGCATGCCCGATTCGCTGCTATAGCGATTGTAGGCAACGTAGAACTGCCCCCCTCAAACTACGATAGAGCTTGTAGTGACCAAGCCCGTTTAAGTGTATACCGTCGCGGGCCATAAAATTAGTTTTGGCCCTCCAAAATCCTTTATGACTCCAGAACATTGCATAGGGTATGGGCTCCAGCACTACTTTTAAATACCGATTTAAGAGGATGACGTTCTTGTTAAAGGTAGGAGCCCCCGTTCGATAAATAGTTTGACAGACACATACGCATTTGACGTTTAGCGAGTCATGGAGGGACCGGGTAAGATATTCAATTGCTGAGCCAACGTTCACTGCAGGAAGGTGGCTTAAGAGTCTGTCCACGAGAGGACCAGGCAGACGTGACACATGCCATCTCACCGATTTCTCTCAAACTTTCACAGATGATTAAGGTCATTAAGTTATTCAAGAGCCCAAAGTAGTTTGGTCTCCCAGTCAATCCCTGGGGTATTAGGGCTTTCACATCAAATCCCAGGGATAAAACCCGAAATTATCTCCAAAATTCCACTTTCAACAAAGATTCCTCACAATAACAGAATCCAGTGAATTTTAATCGAATTTCATCTAGCAATTCTTTAAACCTTAAGCAATGAAATGTCCCAAGTTGGAGTGATTTGAAATTATTCTCGCCAATATGGAGCATTTGAAAATTAACCATGTCACGCAACAATTTTAAGCAACTGAAAATTAGGCCTTTTAAATTGCAAATATCTCCAATGGGCAACCTTGCATGTCGACAAACATGTAATCACAGTAAAACCCTATCATATTGCTATGTTTCTGGCGAAAAAAATTTTTGGCCGCTGTGAAATATTCGTGATCACATTCCTCTGAAGTACGTGACGGTCCAAGTTATGTGACCATAAGCTGCTGTTTAAGGAGCCGATTCGAATCTTGTAACGGCGTCATTGTCCCCAATTTGCTTGTTTTTCAGCTCTAAAAACCTAAAGAGGTGTTTATCTGCATAACTAAGGAGTTAAATCAATTATATAAATTATATGATATTGACACGATTTACTGACAGTTGTTAGTAAATCTAACAAAACCGATGCGTTTTATGTCGGAAGTTGACAGTTGAAAGCAAAGTGTGTCTGGTATATTTTCGATGTATTTTGCCATATTTTGTTACTTTCCACACTTATTGAATGCATTTTCAAACTTTGAATGTACTCGAAGTAATTTCCTCACGGAGGAAAGAGCAGCCTTGCACTGAAATGTAGGTGTGTTTCCCGCGACGTCTAGGGAAAATCCTGTGTGAACAGCTTGTCGGTATAAAAACTCACAATAACATTCAGAGACTTGAAAATTGACTGAAATCATTTCTTCGACTATTTCTGAAGGCAAGTTTCCCCTGAAAATGTTCGGGGTCGATTGAATTAAAAATTTGCGAAATTAGATAAAATTGGAATTGGAAGTGGTCGTGACTACAAAGCGTGACTAATTTGTTTATTCACGGTTTTCACAAAAAGTGTCTGTGGCAAGGAAACTGATTTAAACTATATTCAACAACAGACGTAAAAAAACTATAAAGAGCTATGAAACTGATTTTCGATCATACGGACGAACATTCATTTGAAAGCAATTATATTCATATAAACAAAACGTGACTATTGGGGCCATGTATTCAGTTTGCATAATATTACGACTAAAATTAAATTCCACAGCTTTTGCAGACAAAAAACAAGGAGTAATATCATGAGACCTCAGACGTTTTTCAGACGAACGTAATTCGGACTAAAGGGGGTTTCGCGATCTTTCACGACACCACCTCAAAATGCGGGAAATGTGGAGTGTTTAGGGACCGGTCATATATTAGAGGGGGTACGTTGGTGCAAATGGGGTGGGGGTCATACCTTTTTGTGCACCCACCCAAAAATGGGGGGCTGTATAAAATTCTGCAACTATTTCTGAGAGGTCATGTATTTTTGTGCATTCCAATTTCCTTCCTACAGAAAAGAAACAACACTGAAGGAATCAACGAGTCCAATATTGTTTATTATCAAAATGATGGCATAAAAACCCAAAATAACCTGGTGTTTGGCATTCGTTTCAAGTTGGAAAAATGAACTTCATAAATTATTCGGTATAACTCAATATCACTGTCCTCCGATTCGCTGTTTGAAGAGCTGATAGAGGGCAATTACTTTTAATTGGTGCAGTGCACAATCTTGATAACTTGTAAGCCGTCTTTCCAAACCAGCCTCCTATTTTGGAAAACACCGCTATTTTGCAAAACACCGCCCAAAAAGAAAAGAACTGGTTGATAAACTTTACCACAAATGGTTAACAATCAGTCTTAAAACAACCACGTATATCAGAATTTTACATGCTGACTAAAATTCATAAAAAGACACAAGTTGGCAGACCAATCGTTTCTGGTAGCAGTGGTCCAACAAAGCGTATTTCTAGTTTTGTAGACTCACTAGCTACTGCAATCTATTGCAAAAACAAGAGTTCTATCTAAAAGACACTACCGACTTCAACTTTATTGAAAACACACAAATTCCAGACAATGCAGTCTTAGCTACACTTGGCGTTAGTTCTCTCTACACTAACATTCCTCAAGAAGAAGGAAGTAACGTTGTTTGCAGCTACTACGAAGATCACTATGAGCAGAAATTACCTATCCGGACAAGCGATTTACGGGAGCTAATGCGGCTCATACTTGAAGAAAACTCTTTTAAGTTCAATGAAAAACGCTTCGTAAAAACTAACGGCATTGCTATGGGAAATAAAATGGCGTGGTCGCTTTCTCCGTTGTTTCCATGGTGGACATGGAAAAACGACTGTTAGCGGCTAGCCCACTGAAACCCTTTGTTTGGAAGAGGTTTATCTTTTCTTTGTGGAAGATTCCAATGGAGGAAGTTTCCATTTTTGTTAACTTCGCTAACTCGTTCCACCCTACGATCAATTTTACTT
>JAHPZR010000571.1:0-12500 GCA_019787425.1 Platygyra sinensis | reverse complement strand
ATGTAAGAATGTTTCCTGAACACATTCGAAAGTTTAAATCAAGAAAACGTTCAAAAAAGCAAATAAGAGAAAGGCACAGAGGAGAAAGGCTGGATGAGATGAAGAGAATTTGGTTTAATCTCCAACTACTGTCTGATGGCGAGATTCCAATAAAGAAAGTCAATGTGGTTGCCCTAATATCTTAACTGAAGGGACACAAGTTTAGTGGTTCACAAGTTTGCCATCATTTTGATAATAAACAATATTGGACTTGTTGATTCCTTCAGCGTTGTTTCTTTTTTGTGGGAAGGAAATTGGAATGCACAAAAATGCATGACCTCTTCGAAATGGTTGCAGAATGTTATGCAGCAAAAAAAGGTATGACCCCACCCCATTTTAACCAAGCCACCCCCTCTAATAAATGACCGGTCCCTAAACACTCTAGGCTCGATTTCCGCTGCTCTCTCGTGGAGGAGCGCCGGCTCATTACCCGAACAGCGGCTGGTAATCGAGCCTATAAACACTCCACATCAGCGCCACTATTTAAGCTGCCTGCTAATTTCCGCATTTTAAGGTGGTGTCGTGAAAGATCGTGAGGCCCCGTTTAGTCCAAATTAAGTTCATCAGAAAAACTTCTGAGGTCTCATGTTATTCTCGTTGTTTTTTTGTCTGCAAAAGCTGTGGAATTTAATTTTATTCGTATTATTATGCAAACTGAATATGGCCCCAATTGTCACGTTTCATTTATATGAATGCAGTCGCTTTCAAATGTATTTTTAGTCCGTATGATCGAAAATCAGTTTAATAGCTCTTAAAAAAAGTTTTTTACGTCTGTGGTTGAATATAGTTTAAATCAGTTTCCTTCCCACAGACATTTTTTTTCTGAAAACCGTGAATAAACAAATTAGTCACGCTTTGTAGTCACGACCACTTCCAATTCCAATTTCATCTAATTTCGCAAATTTTTTTATTCAATTGACCCCGAACATTTTCAGGGGAAACTTGCCTTCAGAAATAGTCGAAGAAATGATTTCAGTCAATTTTCAAGTCTCTGAATGTTTTTGTGAGTTTTTATACCGACAAGCTGTTTACACAGGATTTTCCCTAGACGTCGCGGGAAACACACCTACATTTCAGTGCAAGGCTGCTCTTTCCTCCGTGAGGAAATTACTTCGAGTGCATTCAAAGTTTGAAAATGCATTCAATAAGTGTGGAAAGTAACAAAATATGGCAAAATACATCGAAAATATACCAGACACACTTTGCATTCAACTGTCAACTTCCGACATAAAACGCATCGGTTTTGTTAGATTTACTAACAACTGTCAGTAAATCGTGTCAATATTATATAATTTATATAATTGATTTAACTCCTTAGCTATGCAGATAAACATCTCTTTAGGTTTTTAGAGCTGAAAAACAAGCAAATTGGGGACAATGACGCCATTACAAGATTCGAATCGGCTCCTTAAACAGCAGCTTATGGTCACATAACTTGGACCGTCACGTACTTCAGAGGAATGTGATCACGAATATTTCACAGCGGCCAAAAATTTTTTTCGCCAGAAACATAGCAATATGATAGGGTTTTACTGTGATTACATGTTTGTCGACATGCAAGGTTGCCCATTGGAGATATTTGCAATTTAAAAGGCCTAATTTTCAGTTGCTTAAAATTGTTGCGTGACATGGTTAATTTTCAAATGCTCCACATTGGCGAGAATAATTTCAAATCACTCCAACTTGGGACATTTCATTGCTTAAGGTTTAAAGAATTGCTAGATGAAATTCGATTAAAATTCACTGGATTCTGTTATTGTGAGGAATCTTTGTTGAAAGTGGAATTTTAGAGCAAATTTCGGGGTTTTATCCCTGGGATTTGATGTGAAAGCCCTAATACCCCAGGGATTGACTGGGAGACCAAACTACTTTGGGCTCTTGAATAACTTAATGACCTTAATCATCTGTGAAAGTTTGAGAGAAATCGGTGAGATGGCATGTGTCACGTCTGCCTGGTCCTCTCGTGGACAGACTCTTAAGTCGTTAGTGCCTAGCTGTAATATAACTATGTCAGGCATGAACTTTTCGACAACAGAAAGATCATATTGGACGGTCTTAAGGACTGTTCTTCCCCCGACCCCGTGCCATTTGAGCTCTATTCCTTCGAGAATATGCAAGTTAGCATCTAAATCGGCATTGCGCCCGATATATTCGCGTAGACGGCGAATGAAGGAATGGCCAAGTATTAACACACGTCTTACCGTCATATGACCGACTGGGAAACAATTCAAGGGTTAAAGAGAGAACTAAACAGTCGAAAAACGAGAACAGGTACTTGCCTGAAAAAATGTTTTCCTTTCGAGATACCAACGGTACGAGGACCAAGGGAAGAAGGGCGAGTTGCTCAAGAGAAATATCTTTTATCCTCGAGGGAACGCCCCCTCTATCACCCGGGGTGATAGTTGACATAAACCAGGTTACAGACCATTGCGTGACTGTCATGGCTCGACATAAATAACATTATGCGTGAACATAATGTTTGGTTTTTTTCTATATAAAAACATAAACCAATCACAAAATATTATTAAAAAGTGACCCAAATCCGTATGAAGCCACGTGCGAATGCAAACATGTATGAATTATGAAGACTGTGAAAGAACAGTAACGACAAATAGAAACCTTTCATCCTTATTTTACTTTCTTGAATGAGAAGTTCAGCTCCTTAATCCAAGGGTGTTCATCGCACTCCAGGACCTGTGTATGTATCAGTGATTTTGCAATAAACTTAATTTTTGACTTTTTTTGTTGTTCTTGATTTAAGTCATCGTATGTAAACCATCGATCTGGAGCCGTTTGGAGAAAACATTTTTTTCGACCTGTGTGTATATAAGGAATTTTCATAAACTTACTTTTTAATTTTCTTGTGACCGTACGCACAACTTTTTTATTTCGCCTTTTAAAATATATTTTGTGTCGTCAAACAAGATAAACTAAGTGTTTTTGATTAATAACTACTTATCTGATGATGGTCACTTCTGATTATTTTCATTTTGCGATACTTTTGTTCACTATTGAATAATGAATTTTCATTTTCGTCATGTTTGAGATCCTTTTGCCGTCTTATGGTTTTCATTATTGTCTTTGATGTAAGAGTACATCTTACTTCTGAGACCAATGAATTGCTTTGTAATTTGACCCGTTGCTTCATCTTTTATTTTATCAATAACTTTTTTATTTGTTTTAACATAAAATGCACTTGTTTCATCATAATCGCTGAAATCAAATTGTCTTTATCGTTCCAAAATTCTTTGTACACATCTTTTGTTTCAATTTCGTAACATAAACTGTCTGTGTCCGTGAAAAGTAGTTTGTTTTTTTTTGCTATAGTTAGTTTTGATATAATTGTAAAGAAAATCATACATTAGTGTTTTATTGAGATCCAATATACACATACCAACATATGCAGGCTTATTTAATATTAATGATTCTTTGATTTTATGAACAGCTACAAGATTTTCATCACAAATTTTACCTTGTACATTAATATAGCGATATCTTGTAGTTTACGATTTAGTAGTGAAGGTAGCTCTGCGCGAACCAGAAGGTTTTCGTATGATTCTGAATGGGAGTTAAATACTGCTCTAAGTGCGCGTTCTTGAATCCGCTCTATATCAGAATTACTATGTTTTCCGCTCTATATCAGAATTATTACTTTTTTATTATAATAAGTTATAAATGTTGTAGGCTCGAACATATTAGCTCTCTGTAAATTCGACGGTAAGTAAAGTTTATTGATTGATTGATTGATTGATTGACGTTGGCGCAAAAAAACTTTTCAGGGTCTGAAACGCACGATGAGTATCTTTTCACTTTGCTATGCTTGAAAACGTGATTTTTGAGACTCTCAAATGACAATCGTCTTTTGATACTGAAAATTGACTTTGCAAGTTGGGACTGCTGGAGACATGTTTTGGCTCACGGTGCGGGGGAAGACGGGTAGTTTTTAGCGTTATGCGTCGATACCCCCATATTCTATAGTACTACGGCTCTGCTTATCTACGACATTTTCTGCCATAATTTATTTTTTATCGTTTAGAATTAAAGACGTAATTTGTAATTGTGAAAAATCCTGTAAAAATTCGACAAGGCTGTAGGCTGAATTGAATTTATCCATCAATTTCACAGGGTTTTTGTGTTTCTCCCTGTTTATTTTTAGGGATGCTTATGTTAAAACTCGCAACGGCCGAGGTAGGAGCCTTTGCGGTCAAGAGGAACCATTTGCAATTTTCATTCCGGGAGGCTATGCCAGACTTGAAGTGTATCACCATTATTATGACTATACGACCTTGAAAGTTTTGTATTTTGTGATGAACAACACAGGCTTAGACGGTAAGTTAACTGTTAGACTAACAATATAATAGTGTTGGATATCTCGGTATGGGAACGAGGATCAATATTTATGAGAGGTGTCATAAGTGCAAATTGGAAAAGGTCCGGCTAATTACAAGTTTAATTAATCCCTAATTGTTTGAATAAAAAGTTCGAATTCCTTCTAACAAATACTACTTTAAACTGAAATAAAGTAAAAGATGAGACCAAACGGTAAGCAAAACCAGTAAAGCGAAAAATATTCTTGATAAGCAGCCATTTTATCTTGATTGTTAACAAACCCGGAATTGTCTCCAGCCGTTTCTTTTTCGCCCCCCTCAATTCATCATCTTCAAGACTTCCCAGCTTTCTCTCTTTAAATAATTTCTCTTTTTGATGTTAGCTGCATTTTTCCAGGCGTATTAAAGCTAATGTTTTCTGTTTCACTTGCGTGTTTTAATGAAATACAAAATGCAGAAAGTACGATTTGCAATTTTAAAATTTGTGATTATTTGGAATGGTAGTATTAAAAACCTTCGGAATGCTTGACGTTTGTTTCTCCGAGCATTAAGTGCCTCTAAAAGCGTTCCACTCGACTTCGGGACCAAAAATAGTCTTCCTTCGCTCTTTGTCAGTGAAAAGGGTATGGCACATATAAATAGAAAAAGCAAGTTATTATTTTTTAGTTCCTTATCTTTGCTGCTTAGAGCCAAAATTGAATTTGGCCGAACCGGGGTCGCCGACCATGATCAGAAAGGTGAAGTTCACCTATTTTGTAAAGTGTGTTACGTCCCCTAAGATGCAGCCCACAGAATTTCATTTTCATTTGCGAATTGTAAGGTACATTCATTACTTTGACTGACGAAATATGGAAAATTTTCGGAAAATTCTAAACTTACTTGCGAGACTGGAAGACACCCTACTCTAAGGCCTTTGATCACCTACTAAAATTAAGCCAAATTTGAGAAAGAAATCTCAAAAGTTGGGTCTAAATGAAAGCTAAAAAGCACCTCAAAGTAAATTTCCTACCTTAATAAACCGCTCTGTAAGTTCAAATCAGTGGGTATCTCCTCGGATTGCACGCGAGATCAGATTAAAATCTGCCACATTCAGTGTAATTACCTAACTATCGCCCGTGTCAAAGTCATTTGCATAAGCCATGCGCTCGGTACTACTACTTCTTCTGCTATTCAAGCACGTCTGTTGATCTTTTGAGTAGTGGCAAATAGCTTCTTTCGATACTTGTGCGGCCCTGCAGGTCCAGGTTGAAGGTAAAAATGTTGTTGAAGTTAATCAACTCTCGAGACTTGCGAAAATCCAAAAGAAAACAATGGTGGCCTGCACAAATTAACCATAGCCGTTGTCCTGATAAGTTCCTTCAATAAATTCTGCAACAGAAGTAACACCAAGAAAAGACGAAAGTCGTAAGTTAATGCCAGCTGGATCTGGTACTACTGCCTTGACTAGTGAGAGCTAGAGGGCTTTGTGCCCGAACGGGCCGGGAAAAAAGAAAACAGCAACGGATTTCACTTGCCATTTGATTGCTGGGAAGTGCAATTGTCAAATTAGCACGACACGCTTAAATGGAGGGGTGTTTTGTTATGAATGGGCTTGTCTTCTGTTTCATACTCGATTTGTGTATTCTAGTATTAGCGCTTTTACGAGTGCATAGAATGGCCTATTCTTGGCTTTCATGTGACGTATTCATATTCCAAAATTAAATATTTCCTTTCCTTCTGAGATTTTAGTTTCATTAAATAAAAGACCCTACAGGAAATTGACATTTCACATTGTTTTAGCTCGACAGGGTTTGTCTCATTGCAATAGTGCACGTTTGAATTTCCAAGCTTTTGCGTTGCGTGACATGAAAATGGCGGCCCGCGAAGGTTGTCGGGGAGGTGCTTGCTCTAGAAAGAACATTTATTTCAATGTGTAGGACCTCTAGAGCAATAATTTTTTGATTCAATAGCAAAACTCAGTGGCAGATGTCCCTCCGAGGGACACAAACATAGCGTCTCCATACAAAGCTTTATAAATTTGGCGGACACACAGCGGAGACCTGATTCTTGGCGAGGTTGTTTGTATATCAACGTCTATCGTATCCCAGATTCTTGACTTTGTTTATTGAATGGTTACGATTTTTAGTTTTGATCATTGACTGATGAAAACCCGAGAACAATCCGTTTATACAACGAAAGCAGTACTAGCCTTCGCTACATGTCACACAAGTTGTAATGTGATCAGCTATTGAAAAGCTCCGGGGCAAATTGAGAAACAACAATTGATGGTTTGAATGGGGTTCAGTGTTTAGTGTTATTTGCCCATAATTTTAGTGTTTGCTGTTAAATTCATCATTTTTTAATGTTTACTGCTTCCGGAGAAGATACTGTTTAGTATTTGTATGTTTTTTTCTGTCGAAACCCCATAGGGTCCCACAGTCCTTTAGCTTTGTGACTTCTTATATGCTCTTTAAAAATCTGTCATGAAATTACTCATGAACTTTGAGCCCGTGCTCAAAGCCTCCCAAAGGTTCTCTAGTCTCTTTTTTCGACCCAATGTGCAACAGTATTCTGGGAAGCCTGGGTAGCACTGTGAATCTGCCTCGTGCTAGGACCCCACGATCCTTGGATGGCGGCATCCACTGTTGTTAAAGTTCTAGTGTGCTTCTATCGAAGAGGAGACGATTCTGCTCTTTAAAGGCATAGAAGCGGAGTCAGTTTCGACCTTTCGAAGTAATCCGGCGTGGCTGCCGTCAAGAAACATTTAAGGGAATTCCGTTAATCTGCCATATTTGTTGCTATTAAATATCTCGTTCTTAATGAAAGTGAATGATATAGAGTGAATAACAAGGATTTCTCTCACTAAAAAAAATCGTAATTTTACGCTGTAAAATTACATCTCGCACATGCGAGAAGTACTTCTGTGTAGAAACTCTTTTCCTGGTGTTCGCTGACGCGAGCGAACACCAGGAAAAGAGCTCTGCTAGCAGGGAAGATAGGTATGTGAATATTACAACGAATCTATAGTAAAAAAGGTTCGGAAATCTCCTTGGTAAACTCGGCAATCTTCGGACATCCTTGGTTGTCTCTGTACATCCTCGGTTGTCTTCGGAAATTCTCTGAAATCTTCAAAAATTATCAGGAATCGTCGGAAAGTGGCCGAAATCTTCTTGATATAGTGAACAAAATAACATTGACCTTTTTGGATCCGTTGTTGTTTCCTGGATAAAATTTACTGTTACAGAGAATTTTTTACTGTTGGTGCTTTAATGCCTAAAATTTAACTGTGCTGTGTTACAGAGGCAAAAATTTAAGTGTTTAGTACTATCCCCTGCCCTTTGCTCGCCGATCAATAGATTTGGCATATTGAAATTGAAATTTAAGAAGATGCCAATATCACTGAAATCGCGTGCAGATGCTGAGAGGACGATTTCTCACATTGTGCTTATAGGAATAGCACCCTTCCCTTTTATCTGACGAACCAGAACCATTGGCTATGAAACTAGCCTTACTTTGATCTCTGAAGCTTGCAAAACATATAGTTAAGCAATGGGACACGCAATTTTACCGGTATGGGACTCCCTAAGGGAGGATGTGGGCCTTAAGCATAATTGTCTTCCGGCGGGGACTCCCATTTAAGAAGGACGGGTGTGCTTGCCGTACTTTTTAGGGAATGAAAAAAAAAAAAAAAAAAAAAAAAACCCAGACTACAGAACCTTTGAGAGGCTCAAAGTTCTTGAGTGATTTCATTACCGATTTTCGAAAAGCAGATAAGAATTTACAATGCTAAAAGACTATGGAACCTTTTGTTTCCACAAAAATACCTTCAAAACAATTAACGGCATTTTCTCCAGAAACAGTAAACATAAAAAAATTGGCCAATTTAACAGCAAACAATAGAATTGTGGGCAAATAACACTTAACATTAAACCCCATTCACACCATCGATAGTTGTTTCTCAATTTGCCCCGCGGCCCTTCCATAGCCGGACATGTTACAACTTGTGTAACATGTGGCTAAGGCTGGTGCTGCTTTCGTTGTATCGGATCATAGGCCTTTATTTACACTGTAAAAGCGATGATACTAGAATACACGAATCGAGTATGAAACAAAAGACAAGCCCATTCTTAGCAAAACAACCTACCATTAAAGCGTGTCGTGCTCATTTGTCAATTGCACTTCCCAGCGATCAAACGGCAACGTAAATTCGTTGCTGTTTTTTTTTCCCGTTGCGGCACATAGCCCTCTAGCTCTCCGTAGTAAAGGCAGTAGTGTGGATTCATTTGCCATTAAACGGTAAATGGAAACTTACGACTTTCGTCTTCTCGTGGTGTTACTTTTGTTGCAGAATTTATTGAAGGAACCAACCTTGATCTGCAGTGTATAAAAGTATAAAAAAAAGCTATTTGCCACTACTCAAAAGGTCAACAGACGAGCCTGAATAGCAGAAGAAGTAGTAGTACCGAGCGCATGGCTTATGCAAATGAGCCTTGACACGAGCGATAGTTTGGTAAATACACGAATGTGGCAGATTTTCATCTGATCTCGCGTGCAATCCAAGGAGATACCCACAGAACGGTATATTAAGGTAAGAAATTTATTTTGATGTGCCTTTTAGCTTTCATTTAGACCCAACGTTTGAGATTTCTTTCTCAAATTTGGCTTAATTTTAGTAGGTGATCAAAAGCCTTGGAGTAGGGTGTCTCCCAGCCTTGCTAGTAGATTTAGAATTTTCGAAAGGTTTCCATATTTCGTCAGTCTAATGAATGTACCTTTGTATTCGTATGAAAACGAAATTCCGTGAGCTGCATTTAAGGTGACGTAGCACGCTTTACAAAATCGGTGAGTTTCACCTTGCTGATCACGGTCGGCCAAAATTCAATTTTGGCTCGTAGCAAGGAAAAAAATGGGAATTAAAAAATGATAACTTGCTCTTTTGTTTATATGTGCCAAACCCTTTACACTGACAAAAGATGAAGGAAAACTATTTTTGGTGCCGAAGTCGAGTGGACCGCTTTTAGCGGGACTGTCACTTAATTACCTGTTACTTAGCGGCGACAGCATACACCGAGTGGAAAAAGAGGCCGAATTAAGAAAAAAAGACGAACAATAAAAGTATACTAAGGCAGGCTCTTCAGAGAATAAAGAGAAAAAGGTGATTTAGTTGATATACAACAAGATGAGCAGTAGGTCTGCAATAAGTGTCACACATGGCCATTTATCGATTTAAATGTCTTCTTTATTCATCTTGAGTTATTTCGTAATATATTTATCGACATTCTCAAATTTTAACTTTCTTGTCATCTCATTGCTGCGATGTGTTTTGCGAGACTTTTATTTTAAGGTTATCTTACCCTCTGTTAAATACGGACTAGTTTTGTTGGGAGCGTGTTGTAACTCAAACCTATTTGATTCAATTGAAAGACTTCATTGTAGAGCATCTCGAATCATTTTTAATTTACCAAGAGACATGCCTTCAAAAGAGGTGTTGGCCTACGATCGGTGGCCTACTATTTCCTTATATCATAAAATAGATATTTTTAAGATCTTTTTTATAGCACAAAATGACGGTCTGCCTGAATTGTTGTCTAACAATATTTATATAGAAAGGCTTAATGGATATTCATTACGGGGTGGAGAATGCTTATCAGTACCAAGATTCGAAACTAGATTCATGAAGGATTCGTTGGCTTTCAGAGACACCGTTCTGTGGAATACGATTTGCCTCAATGAGAACGGAATTGCGCATCTGAGCAAGAAAGACCGAAATCTAATAAGAACAAAAGATTATTTTAAGGATTTTAAATTCGACACTACCTCCGCATCGACTACGCGACGTAGAAATGCCGATTTTATATACAATTAATAATCTATTAGTTAATACTGTTGTAAATATTATTAATATTATTAACAAGTATGATTTTACCATTTTAATATATTTTTGTTTTTTTTTTTATTTATACACGACCCCACAAGCTTGTAGCTTTAATTTTAATCGTGTTTAAATAAAGGTCATACATACATACATACATGTCCAGAATGCTGTCTCTATTTAAGAACTCCTATTACAAATTTCCTGTTCTTTATTTATATTTCTGCAATTAAGTTTCTTCAATTAAATGATTCTCTGCTGATCGTTGACGTTTTCATCAAATCAATTCCATAATGTCTGGATGTTATATTCGGCATCTGTCAAATATGCTGCCTCGGTAGAGTCATTCGTTATTCTGCATTCTGGAATTATGTTGCCTCGATTTCGTGTCCGATTTTCGTCTCGATCATTCCGCCATTCATATTCCTTAGGGCCTCTTCATGTGAGCCCGGTAACCGGGCTGTGTCGGTTACTGGGACGAATTCTGTGCTGTGTTCAAATGGGAAATTTCAGCCCGGTCGACCGAGATGAATTTAAGAACACAACAAAAATGGTGGAACATAAACTTGTATTGTTCGCGACTGTCATAGTTTTGTGGATTCTTGTAACTTTACTAGTAAAGCTAATTCGCCTACTCCTAAAGTGGAAATACATACAAGACCAAAATTATGCCATTTTGGCCGCTTTGTTGTGAGAGCGAAGCTATTTTGTTTAAAAAGTTCCCTCCTGGTCACCGGGCTGGAGTGTTCATATGGAAAAATTTTCATCCCGGTTACCGAGATTCCGGTCGCTAAAGCCGAGATCGAGGTAAAGAGTGGCGAGGCAAGATCTCGGAAACCGAGCCAGGCCGGTTGACTGGGCTCATATGAAGAGGTCCTTAGTTTGCTTTCTGTATTCTGTAATTATGTCGCCTCGCTTCCATGTTGGATTTACAGCGCCTTGAAAGAAAAAGGGCGGGAAAGTGTCAAGTGACCAAAAAAGGCGTTAATATGGGCTCCAAAACAAGTAAAAATGGTCGATGTAGTTTCGCTTGAGTTCGACGGTAAGACGCTCGTTTTAACACCCTCAAACTTGAGCAAAACCATTGTTTGTCGCTTTTTTTAATGTACATGAAGAAGGTTTACATCTAAACGTGGTGCACAATGGTAAAACCGAAAACATCTGGCGATCCATCGTAACGTTGTTGCATTCTTTCACTTCTTATAATTCTTGAGCTTAACCCGCGTGTTTCTATCTAACGAAGTTTGTTTTTTATCCAAACAAATTTTTGGCTATCACAGTAAACATCCACATCCATTTTCAAGACTTCTGCCGAGCAATAATTTCAGTCGTAGTCTGTCGCGATTATTTACAAACTAGTTCCCAATCTTCCCTATAGCGTTCCCAACCTTTCGCAGACCCTTTCAAAGAATCAGAGAGCCCAGGGTTCCAGATCACCTCGTTCCCATGATGGGACTTTTGGAAACGAGGCACCAAAAAAACATAGTGCTGACAGACGACAGACAGAGATGTGTGCTATAAAAAAAACACCCTGCAGATCTCAGAATCCAAAACACGGAGAACAAACATGGAATCGAAGCAGAATAATTACAGAATGCTAAAAGAGCCAACATGGAATTGAGGAAAAAAAGAAGTACAGAATGCAAAAGACAGGGTAGAGAAAGCCACAGGAAATCAAGGCAAGATAATTACAGAAGGCAAAAGACAGAAAACCAGATGGAGCCGAGGCAAGATCATCCAGAAGGCAAAAACCAAATTACAGAATGCAAAAGTGAATTCAAGCGAATTTAATAATAACATTTTGAATAACAAAATCAAAATTTGAAATGGCCATGTGGTACACTCACCTTCTACGGTTTTATAGCTGTGAAAAGGACTGTGATCTTCAAAAATTACTGATTGGGAATGAAATTTAACATTTTTATGCAACTGCGTATTTATCAGCTGAAGGTTATAGTGTTTTGCTTTAACTTAAAAGTTGTGGTCAAATTACCTTAAATTACACTAACAACGTGTTTCATATTTGTTGATTTTCTAGGGTCATATCAACATGACTGGAATGTTACAGTCGGCAACATCAGTTCTACAACAGTCAGTATCAGTTGGTGTCCTTTGAATAGCAGTGGCTTAAATTCCACTGACATATATGGCTATGTAGCTGTTTTCGTTCGCAGCGGTAGCAGTAACATTGTTCTGTTGAGTGTAGAAAATGCTTCATTCGCTTCAAATACCGTTGTGCGCAATCTGAAACCTTACAGCAACTACACAGTCAAGGTTATTGC
>JAHPZR010000570.1:45000-51122 GCA_019787425.1 Platygyra sinensis | reverse complement strand
TGGTGAAGTACGAGTCGATCCAACCGGTAAATAATAATAATAATAATAATAATAATAATAATAATTATAATAATTATAATTATAATAATTATAATAGTTATAATAATAATAATAGTAATACTACTACTACTACTACTACTACTAATAATCATCATCATCATCATCATCATCATCATAATCATAATCATCATAATCATGATCATGATCATGATCATGATCATAATCATAATCATAAAACTTTATTTATTTCCCAAAATCGGTAAAAATATACACACTGAAAAAAACGAAATAAAAAACTCTAAAACAAGTAATATGCTTAAAAACAAGTAATATGCTAAAACAATATAATATAATATGCTTATAGAAATACAAATACCAATACAATAATAGCAATAATACTTATTTTAAAAAAATTCTCGTTTCCTATAAACATGTATATTAATATAAAAAAATTTAAACAACTCTTATTATTATAGATTTGACAAAATAAAGGAAAGAAAACTTATAAATCAATATTATAAAATGTTAAGACGCTCTTTGCCATAAACTCAGTGTCAGAGGATAACGCTATTTACAGAACAACAACAATAATAATAATATTAATAATATTAATAATAATAATAATAATAATAATTTTTAATTGCAAAAATAATAATAATAATAATAATAACTTTATTGGGCTGTTAACACAAATAACTGGAAAGCTACTTTCAGTTTCGAGCTAACGACTGTACTTTGTAGTGAACAAAATTGAAACATTTGATTTGGAGAAGTTTACAAACATGAGATATGGGTGCGTGAGACTGATCGCAGCAGAAGTCAATGAAAGAACCACAAATAAGTCAGAGAGGTGATTATTTTTAAACGTTTCTCCCTTCTATTTTAGGTATATGCAAGACCTGTAGATTGAAACAAGCTGACCAAAGAAAGCGTGCGATGGACAATGTATGTATCTCTTAGTGGATAAAAATGGGATTTTGAGAGAAAGAAGGTCTAATGAGTAACACGCGAAGTTAAGGAGACTCGAAAGGGTTTTTCGTTGCTATAGTGTTTGTGAAACGATGGAAGATTACAAAGAGGGATGTTTAATGGTGTAGGCAAACTATATGTTTCCTTGCAACTCTGTTGTTGGGCTATACTTTAAGGGTACTTGTGACGTCATATCAGTTACCATGGCAACGCACAAGGTCCACAAAAGCGTCCTCTAAATTTCAGTTTTTGTAAATTATCTGAGAAACTAATTCGGTGACCTACCATTTTTATTTCTTTGTTGGAAAGTTCCCTAAATTCTCCAACTTTTCAGACAGTAAGGAAAAAATTTATCTAGTAGAATTAAATATATTTAAAGAAAACGAGTTTTATGGCTTACAGAAAATTCCACTAGATAATTTTCCCCGAAACGTTTATATCTGAAGTGCCATCGTGAATGGTGCGTGCATGCAAAAAATCAAGATAGGTCACCGAGCAAACTTTCGAGCTAAAAGCAAATGTTTTCCGCAGATTTTATTTCCGGTTCGCGCGATTTTACGCATCATTAACTTCCGGTGTGCTGATTTTAATACTGATTCAGCTGACGCGTGCATCTTAGTTATGGCGTGTGTAGATTGCGCGCGCGCGTGCACCTAAAAACCTTTTCGAGCCTCCTTAAGAATCATTCTCCTCCGGGCTTAAAAATATCAAAAAATAACAGAATCAGGTAGACATCACGCCTAGATCAAGGGGGTAGTTTAGACCTTTGTTAGTAACCTGGATCCCAGAGCCCCACCACCCTAGACCAAATTTCGCATTCTTGTCCTCAACCATATGGGGCTGGTCCAGTCCTTGAACTCTCTTTTCTGCGCGCGCTATACAGGGGTTGAACCCAAGCGCGTGTTAATCGCGCGTGCGTTGAATCCCTATTAGTGCTATATCAAAAACGAGTGCGATTGTTTCATTATAGGCTTCAAACACCGAGAAAGAAATTAATTAAATGACGCCCATGAATTCATGCTACCCGGACTGGCGGGCTTTGTATTTTCATCTGTTTTGCAAGGTGTGTGAATGCGTGGATGAAAATATCACAAGGCATGAAGATAACCAGCCCACTGACGAAGACGTGAGTAACACCTCTAACGGCATTGTAGTTAACTGGTAAGCAAGCCATGAAAGCCGGCCTTATCGGTTTTAAACATGGCTTTGCATTTCTTTATAAGGAACAAGAAACTGAAGAGCAGCATATGATCACACCAGAAAGAAAGCCGTGTCCTGAAAAAGTAGATATTTCCGACAGTCAAGATGAAAGTGAATATATGGAGGTAAAGTCAACTCTTTCTAAGGCGGACACCTTTAGGGACCGACCTCGGCTGTCCATCTTAGAGAGGTGTCCGGCTTACAGAAAGTAGAGCCGTAGAGGTAACATGACACGAGTAACTCTGAGATAACATAAAAGCTGGACCTGGACGTAATGAATATTCGTCTACTTTAAGTTAGTTGGTACGTTTGAAGTCGTTTAATTTCGCAAACTCTGTAAACTGGAACAAAACTAATATTTAGATTACCTATTTTTTTTTTCTGAGGGAGCGGTACTTTTGCTGTCATATTCAGCACCTACATTATCATTTTAAAGTATTATTCACTGCAAAAACCACTTTTCAAGCATACGTTAACGGTTTTCCGTCTTAAAGAGAGTTAAGTTGTAGTGAAATGATATGACTGAAAAACGGCAGGGACCAGGTGTCCATCATAAAGAGTTGTCCGTCTTATAGATGTGTGCGTTAGAGAGAGTCCACTGTACCTGTTTTTTAAGTAAAAATTTAGCACGTGTTATGTGCATACACTGTAAAATGAAAAGAGCCAATTTGGCCCAAAAAATGGGGCCGAAACGCGTGAGTCCAGTAGGAATACTTGTTTATTTCTAGTTATGTAGCTATGTTTTATTGATAAACGTTTTCAATAAACAAAGAAGTATAAAGTTTGTTTGTTGTTTGTTTATTATTTAGTCACAATTAGTTACACATCACGAAATAAAAAAAATACATTCATAAATTAATAGAAGCGGCAAGGAGGGCCATAAGAAACCACATGGCTTATACGAGATGGACCTCCTAAATCCTAGAAGAAGTAAAATATAAATGGTATTGTCCTTTAACAGAGAGACGAAGGTGCTCGCATTTCTGCTCTTGAATTTTCACTTAATGACGTTGGCCAAAGCGAAGAAGACATCAGCATCTGGGAGGATCAGCTCCAAGCACAACAGGATAAAAGAGCTGTCCTTAATGAGACCCTAGAGCAAATCTCCGATGGGAGGTGCAGTCCAGTGGCATCAACTCTCAATTTTCATTGGGAAGATGTCTCTCACAGACAGCAGTCCTATTATCTGAAAAAGCTGCAAGACATAATTAAAACAACTCTCTTTGTTCTTGAACCTGGCCAGGAAGGGTTGGTTTGGAAAGCGTTTCAAGTGAGAAAATTTGGCAATTTGTACCAGCCTGAGTGTCCAGCGGAACCAAAAAATGGGAAACACGCCTAGTTGACGAATTTGTAGAAGCATACAACCAAGCAGAAACTTCCCAGACTCGACTGCAGATTCTTTCAATATTTTCTGGCTCATTTTCAAAGGGAGAATTAAAGCGACTTCTTCCTGGTATTACCAAGTGGAAAAGTGATCAAGCTCGACTCCACGCAGCAATTAACGGGAAAGGAATGCCGTCCATTTCTCGGCCAATATACCGCACCAGTTTGGATCCAGTTAAAACTGACCACTTTTTGCACTTTATTTCTAGGCCATGTTTTCTTCAAGACGTTGCCTATGGAACGCGAAAGCTTAAGCTTGATTCCGGGGAGCAAATCACGATTGCAAATTCAAGAACTGTCATTCCCTCCAGAATAGTGAAGCAATACTTGGCTTTTTGTAGTGAGAGTGGCTTCAAGTCTGTCGGGGAGGGGACGCTATTTCGGATTCTCGAAGTTTGCCAAGCATCTCAACAGAAGTCTTTACAAGTACTTGATTATGTGTCGACAGAAGGTTCAGAGGCGTTCGACGTTCTAGAAGAAGCTGTGGAAACTTTGGAGCAAAATGGTGTTCATGGATTCTGGTCAAAAGAAATGAAAGCTAACCTCAAGAATGGCAAGAGATACCTAAAGAACGAGTATCAAGCACACATTGGTGGCGAAGAAACCTTTCCCGATCACTGTTTGTACTTTAGTTTAAGTGACCCAAGTCAACCCAGCTTTTTTTCACCTTGCAGTCATAATCACGATGCTGTTTGCGACGGATGCCTGAACTTGAGCAATACTTTGAAACAGATAACTAAGAAATTATCTGAATCAGGCACTATTCATACCGAAACTCAGAATGGAAACATTCAATTTGAAGTGCAACATGCTGTTGAAAGTGTAAACGCCTGGAAAGCTCACTTACTGCGAACAATAAACCAGGAGAGAGCTAAACATGAAGTGTTGTCTGGTTTGGACAGAGAAAGTGCCATGCTAGTTCTCGATTGGGCAATGAAATTTCTACCACTCAAATTTCGCGAGCAAATGACTGACTTTTTTGGAAAAAAAGGAAAGAGTTGGCACGTCACCTGCGTTATTGCAAAGAAAGAAGACGGAATGATGGAAGTAGAGTCTTTTGTGCATGTATTTAACGATTGCCAACAGAATTAGTTTGCAGTTGCCTCAATTTGTGAACATGTGCTGCGCACAATCAAAGAAGAAAGACCCCAGATAAAGAAAATGTTTTTGAAGTCAGACAACGCCGGGTGCTACCATAACGGGGCCTACCTTGTTAGCTTGAGAGAAGTTGGGGTGCGAGTCGGGATTGACCTCGAACGGTATGACCTTTTGATGATCCAGTCTGGAAAAGGTATTTGTGACAAAAAAATTGCATCGATGAAGAGCCATGTTAGAATCTATGTAAACAAAAAGCACGATGTGGTCTTTGCTGAAGATTTGAAAGCTGCCCTTGAATCTAGCGACGGGATAAAGGGTTGTCGAGTTTCAGTTGTGGAGGTTAATGGTCTTAAGGAGGCAGGGGTTGTAAAGTGGGAAGGCATTAGCTTTTACAGCAGTTTCCGTTATGAAGAGAAAGGTATACGTGCTTGGTGTGCCTTTGGTGCTGGAGAGGGACGCCTTCCTTGTTAAGGAGGAACAAAGATAAACGTGTCTTCGAGTTATTCAACCTTTCTCCTGCAAGACCACTTTAGGCTCTGCATCTTTCAAGTGTAAGGCTAATGGCCAGAATCTGTTTGCATGTGAAGAGGCCAGCTGTGTAAAAGTCTTTGTGACCGAAGCAAAATTTCAAAGTCACATGGACACTGGTAACATCTAAGAATTGCTGAGTCAACCGGCATACATTAATAGAACAAAGTGGGCGGAGAAAGTCACTGGTGTGAGCTCAATTGTGGTCCCACCAAAAGGTGCAAGCAACACTACATACCAGGCAGAATAGTATTATGTATCAGGTCCACTTCTTAGTGCTGGATGGGCATTAAAGAAAAAGCCAAAGATCGTCCGGATGACGCCAGAAGTAAAAACATTTTTAGTAGAGAAGTTTAACAGTGGCTCAGTGACTGGATTGAAAGCAGACCCAGTTCAGGTAAATTTAAAATGTATAAGTTGATCAATGAACATTCTTGAAATATCCAATCCACCTAAGCTAATGCATTTGCATTAGCCTTTTTTGGTCTTTATCGTCCGGTCAGGCATATATGCCATGATTAAGGGGTTGTTAGGCAAGTAATGTTTTTTTCTTTTCTGACTGGAACAGGTCTACTTATAAAAAGAAGTTAGCGGACTTACGTTATAATATTTTATTCAGCCATGTTTAATAATTAAATGTAAATAATTAATCATGTAGATAACACTATTAACATTCTCTAACCAATGATGATGATGAGCATGCGCGGGCGTAACGTGCGGATGTGCGTTTTCTGAAGGAGAGTTTTAGCGTCCTCAATTTCTTATAAATCGCCGATAATCATAAATCCTTGGCTGCAAAAGAAAAGTACTAAGGTCGACGTGTAGCCAGCTAATGACCGGGAGTAAAAAACATAAAAGAGGGGCCCGTGGTTCAACTGAAGACGATCCCAACATTTGTAAACGTGCCAATATGGCGGCCTCAGAAGACATGGAGGATAAGGAGT
>JAHPZR010000570.1:32500-40000 GCA_019787425.1 Platygyra sinensis | reverse complement strand
CACTAATGAGACAGTCGGTGTATCAAGACACATCTTTGCCATCCATTGCAATACGGACATGAACGGCATGAACGTTTAACTGCCCACATAAAAAAGCTTTACAGTCCAAGGGGCTGCTGAGTTTAAATACCGCTGAGTATATCAAAGAAAACAATAAAACCGTCGATATTTGTGCCAAAATTCACATTTACCTTACTGTCCTAATTACTCAATTGTAACTTCTATAACTTATTTTTTTATTTGCTTTTTTCATTATTTCTCATGCTCTGACTATACTTTAAATTTTTTTAAGTCTTCGTGTTGCAGGTTCGAATGTTTTTAGTGGTCGGAGAAGTTTGTAGTCTAATCAGAACTCAGGGATTCCGGAAACACAACAGGAAATTTTTAATCCACACGAACGCAGTATTTCCACACAGGACTTCTCTACAAGCACACGCTAGGCTTGTAACTACACTTGACTTTAAACAAGTAGAGGGGGTAAGTTTCTAAAGAAACTATGGTGCTGCGTCGGTGGGAGTATTACAGGATAATTTGGTTTTATCAACTGAGTTGATAATGTGAATTAGCCACCGTAAAGAGATTCGAAAGCTGACGTTTCGAGCGCTAGCCCTCCGACGAAGGGCTAGCGCTCGAAACGTCAGCTTTCGAATCTCTTTACGGTGGCTAATTCACATTATCAACTCAGTTGATAAAACCAAATTGACTTTAAACACACGACCTCTGTCGATTACACGCGACCTTCGTCACACTTCAGTAAACACTACTGTAAAACTCCCGGGAAATAAAACCATCTAAACACTACACCGATTTACTTATATACTTTACAGCAAAACGTCTAGAACGTTCCGGCTATACTAAATAAAGTATCATTACAATATAAACTATTTACAGCAGCAGACGTGAACGACTAAAATAAATTGCTTAGTCACCGTGACAAGGCTTATTAAATATGCACGAAACTTCTAGATCAAATTAGCATACACTCGAATGTTCCAAGTGACGGAAGTCACGCCACAATTTTTCGTAACACTTCGCTGAAAAGAACTTGATTGCTAGTTTCTCGTATTCCAGCGCAAATTCCAGCAGTTTTCCGGTGGTCCATAGCTTACAATTTTTCTTTTCTTTTATTTTAACTGAGAAGCCAGGCTACCAAGCACCGTGACTGTGTCGGTTTAATACATCTGACATTTTTTTAGATATCAATCACTACAAGCAAACGTTTTTTTCAAATATCCGTCAACCATTATCTTGGCTGACGAATTAACAAACTAAAACCAAACTCGAAGGTTCAATTGAATTATCAAAGAACAACTGTGATGTTGATGTGAAATCAAGTCTGTTACTTGAATAACCTCAGAGATACACACTGCTAAAGTTGACCTAAAATCACAACTTTTGTCACGCCACTGGGCATATTTTTTTTTTTTTTTTGGGGGGGGGGGGGGAGGGTGGTCTGTTCTCCGAAACAATAAAGTCAATGGACAAAAAAATGCTACCATGGTTTTTAGTTGGCTAAGACCGTTATGCAACATAAATATGGTGGAGATCGGCCGCCCCCTTATTCCGACATTTTTCAAATCCGCCTGTTTTCCTCTGACATACATTCTTAATATTGAAACATCCAAAAGAAACGCGATGTAAACCTCAATAAGACCTAGGTGAAAAATTTATTTTCATTTCAGCTTTATTTAATTACATTCTATCTAGTAAGAAATGCGCATAGGACAGAGAAATAATGTGACGTGCGATATAAGTAAGAAATGTTGTGAAATAAGTACGCCAATGATGCAAGGCTGATACTACGTAGAAAGCTTAACGGGGCAACGACATGATAGAGTTCAAACTGAAAGCCAAGAATGGCAACCATGGACAGCTGTTTCGACCTTGTTGGGTCTCGTCAGCAGGGTGTAGCAAGTTATGAAGTAATCAGCTGGTCGACTGATCATTCATACCCACTAAGTGCAGATGGTGATGACCTCAGATTAAAATCAAATCCAAATCTTTGCCAACTGATTGGCCAATGTCACATGCAAAACGCGTGACAATAAACAATAGGAAAAAATCAAGAATATCATGTCGTTGCCGAGAAAAGGAAACTGCGGAGAGACAAAACTGTCCCGCAGAAAACTCATGGCCAAAGCATGTTAAAAATGTGCAGCATATCGGATCTGAAAAGACCTACGGCCCCAAAAAATACTAAACAGTTTGAATATAATGAAATAAAGGACCGCAAACGAAAATGCTGCCGGTTTACGTAGGATCTGATGCCATTTTATGACAGTCAAAATCCGGCAATGTTTTTTCAACAGCTGGAGAATAAAGGGTTGAAAAATATAATTAAAACCCTTTCACGCCCAAGTGGCCATATATGGGCACTTAATGGTCGCGCTCTTTGTACCACTTGTGGCGTCATCGATTTAAACCTCACCAGACATTCTTGATAAGCAGATAGTAGAGCTACAATTATATCTATCTGCGCAACAGTTGTTTTTAAATATCAAGGACATTCTGACGTGGCAAATTTCAAAACAATGTTATCAGTTTCGTTACAAAAATGGTGGTAAAATCGCCCCGTATACCTATAATTGATCAAGGTCCCATTTCCAGGCTTTGCCCCTGATTAACACCGAACTTTTTACGGCGGCCAGAAAGAATATGACACGTAGAATTAGCGAGATTGAACAAGCCAGGAAAAACGAAAGGAAAGGGCAAGAAAGAAATTTGGAAGAGGTAAGGTAACGCAGGTAAAAAAAATGTTTTTTGGCAAAAATGAGGCCAATTTAGCGTCATGACAGCCGCAAAACCGGTTAAAAACGCCATTTTTTGGTGATAGCTTGGTACTGAAAGGGTTAAGAAAATACTTGTTTTTAATATCTAAAAAAAAATTCACCAATTCCGGCATCAGAGTGTTATAGGATTCTAAATTTCTCTTTCGGTATACGTCATTAAAGCTTCTGCCTCAAATATATTTGTAGTAAATCGAAATGGGTATAAAACAATTGCAAGTACATTTCTGAAATACAACAACCGTTTCTATGCGCACTGCTATATGAAATTGTGTACCACTAAACTGGTGAAAAGAGCGTCCATTTTTGGATAGCATAAGGGTACCATAAGTCGTCGGGGACATCATCATGGTATTATAGTCCAAGGGGGAAAGTTGCAATGAGGTTATCCCTATGTGAAGCACCAACCTGTGGGACAAGGCCAGACAACACCGGGAACTACGTGCCCTACTGTTTTCGATAAGTGTGTGGGTTCTTTAACGTCCCCCGGTCCGGTCTAGGGCTCGAACCCTCCACCTCCCACACAGCAGACTGGCGCTTTGCCAACTGAGCTAACCATGTGAGCGCTGATCAGATTATGGCAATCATGAAAAGTACTTTTACATTGAAAACGGTTTGCATAATCAAGGTCTAGAGACACGCACGCAAACTCTCTTCTGCAGGCCATACTGTATATTTACAACTGTCATGTTCCTAGCGATAACAAATTTTACAACAATAATTTACAGCAATTCCACAGAAATCAGTTTTGAAAAATATAAACTGAAGAATTTACACACTTTCGCGCTTCTCATAGTCAGCAAGATACTGGGTTAAGTCAATTACAAGCCGTAAAAACTACATTAAAACCTAAAACCATTACACTAAATGCACTACTGACCGTTAATGCACGAGAGGGAAGAACTATCAGAATCTCCACTATCAATTTAGTCAATAGTCAAACAAGCAAATGCGGTATTGACTTCAATAGAGAGAACCAGCACGAGAATCACAAATTTTGTAACCACAGGAATCCCACATCAGTCAATGCGGTATGGACTTTAATACTATCGCAGAGGGAAGCAGCACCAGAATCACCACCAATCTTGTTAAAATCCAAATCCAAATTAGTCAATATGGTATTGACTTTAATAGCATTAGAGAGGGAAGCATCACCAGAATCACCAATATTGTTGAGAAACAAATCCGAATTAGTCAATACGGTATTGAGAGGGAAGCAGCACCAGAATCACCAATATTGTTATGACTCAAATTCAAATTAGTCAATACGGTATTGACTTTAATAGCATCAGAGAGGATAAAAAGCACCAGGATCGCCAATCTTGATAAAACTCGAATACAAATCAGTCAATACGGTATTGAGAGGGAAGCAGCACCAGAATCACCAATATTGTTATGACTCAAATTCAAACTAGTCAATACGGAACTGACTTTAATAGCATCAGAGAGGAAACCAGCACCAGAATCACCAATCTCGTTAAAACTCAAATTCAAATTAGTCAATACGGAATTTACTTTAATAGCATCAGAGAGGAAACCAGCACCAAAATCACCAATCTCGTTAAAACTCAAATTCAAATTAGTCAATACGAAATTGACTTTAATAGCATCAGAGAGGGAAGCAGCTCCAGAATCACCAATGTTGTTGTGAAACAAATCCAAATTAGTCAATACGGTATTGACTTTAATAGCATCAGAGAGGGAACCAGCACCAGAAGCACCAATGTTGTTACTACTCAAATCCAAATTACACAATGCAGTATTCACTTTAATAGCATCAGAGAGGGAAGCAGCACCAGAATCACCAATATTGTTATGACTCAAATTTAAATTGGTCAATACGGTATTGACTTTAATAGCATCAGAGAGGAAACCAGCACCAGAAGCACCAATCTTGTTAAAAATCAAACCGAACTTAGACAATACGGTATTGGCTTTAATAGCATCAGAGAGGAAACCAGCACCAGAATCACCAATCTCGTTAAAACTCAAATTCAAATTAGTCAATACGGAATTGACTTTAATAGCATCAGAGAGGGAAGCAGCACCAGAATCAGCAATGTTGTTGTGAAACAAATCCAAATTAGTCAATACGGTATTGACTTTAATAGCATCAGAGAGGGAAGCAGCACCAGAATCACCAATGTTGTTACTACTCAAATCCAAATTACACAATGCAGTATTCAATTTGATAGCATCAGAGAGGGAAGCAGCACCAGAATCACCAATATTGTTATGACTCAAATTTAAATTGGTCAATACGGTATTGACTTTAATAGCATCAGAGAGGAAACCAGCACCAGAAGCACCAATGTTGTTAAAACTCAAATCCAAATTACACAATGCGGTATTCACTTTAATAGCATTAGAGAGGGAACCAGCTTGAGAATGATCAATCCGGTTAAGACTCAAATTCAAATTAGTCAAAGTGCTATTTACAGTAAGAGCTTCATAGAAATACTCAGAGTTCCTAGGTAAACTGTCCAAGTCTAAAGCCGTAATGTCGAGGTGGTAACCAAATGAATGCAACAATTGCGATTGTAGGTCTTCCTTATGGATTACGCACTCCTCTATACAGTCAAACGCGAAATCCAGATTCCTTGTTAATTGACTTTCGCCATTTACGTGTGCGGCGATACTTTTTACAAGACACACTGCGGTTTCTTCGCATCGCGAGACAACAATTCCACTCATGAACAAAAACGCTTGGTTCAGTTCATCTAAATATCTTCCATCAGTCACTACTGTGTCACAGTCAAGTTCTCCGCTGAGAATCTTTGAAGCGAGATAGAAACCACTGAAGAATTCTTGAAAGCTCTTGTGCATAAATCCATGACGCACGCAACGTTTTCTTCGACTACCTTGACTGACTTGGACTGATAAAAATCCAAACTTAGTTAAAAGGCTTAAAACAGTCGAACTGCAATCAAATTTGCTTTCTTCAATATATAGCTTTCCTTCACACAGAGATTTGAACGCCATATGCCCCAGATATAATAGCTCTTTCTCGTAAACTTTAATCAGGTCGTCGTTAGCACTCGACAATTTGTTCTTCTCTTCATATCTTCTCAAAACGCAGACTACAAATTCAATATATAATCGAGTCCTGCTCGTCGGAAATGAACCCTCGCAATCCTCGCAAAAAACACAAAGTAAAGTGGTGTTTAAAGGATTTGACATCATTTGACGTAAGTCTTCAGATGCTGACGATGGTGAAAGTTGTTCTAGGAGTTTCTCAGCCAAAAGCTGATTGTCTTTAAAGTACTTCAAGATGAAACTTCTTGCATCTTCCTTAGTGAAACCCACAATTTCCCACAGGGTATCACAGAACCGTCTAAATTTCATTCCGACTTCATGTCTAGATGTAAGAACGATGCGACATTTAGAGAACTCTCTACTTTGGGCAAGTTTTAAGTACATGGCCAGTTTACTAGGATCTACTTCATCCAAACCATCAAGTACTAACAGGACTTTAGACTGATTTTCACGGATGAATTTGAAAAAGTTTTCTTTGGATTCTCTGTCGATATCTTCGGGGAGAATTTGCTCTTCGATGGCCTCCCAGATGTTACTTTCGATGTCATGGCATCTAAGTAGCAACAGCAATTCAATTTCTGGAAAAGACTCGTCCCATTCACCCTGTCTATTTGCCCAGTCATACGCCAGCTTTTGACAGAAAGTTGTCTTTCCCATACCAGGATCCCCTTCAACCAAAACAGTCCGTGGCTTCTGACATCTTTCATGCGCTTTGAAGATAGCTGTCATGTCGGTTATTTCTTCAGACAAGGTTCCCCTCGTTTTCTCTTTGTTTCTAATTCTGAGCCTGGTGAAAATCTCATCCAGATGAAAGTTAAAATCTTCACACCAAGGGACTGGTAGAACTCTTCCTTCGCGGATTTTGTAGAGCTGGCGGATCCTATCTATTACATGGGCTGGATAAGATATGCCTAGAAACAGAGAACACGACAGTAAATTAGATTACTGAGAAAATATGCTTTTCATTTTAACCAAGCTCTGAAATCTAATTTCTTCGGATTAAGCTGAGAGCCAAAGATGTAAAAAAAACTTTGAAATTATGTTTATCGTGCATACGATACCGGGAATGTTTGTGAAGTCGATGTGCTTGACTTGGTATATAAGGTCATATAAACATCTTCGAGTTCTTAGTACAATTGCCTTATCGGAATGTGCAGATACTGCGTTCTAAAAGCAAAGACCGCATTTACTTTCAACAATACTTAAAGCTACAGTATGAGATAAGCGTAGCAAACTTTGCTCTTGCTATGTACGAAATAAATGTCATCTCCACAGGAACTATATAATAAAAATATTTTAAAATTTTCAAAGTAGAGATAGCTAAAGTATAAAAATATTGTAAGATGCCCCTATTAATATCAGGCCAGAAGTAAATATTATTCTCCTCTTTTAAAGAAGTTGCAAATAACTTGGCACTAATGAAACTGTACTTCGTCTTGGAAAATTTTTCATTTCTTCATCCTTCATTCACTAAAGTAAACATTTAAGCCTTTGACCCCGGTGTTTTATTTAAACCAAATGGGCAATTTTGCGTTGCACATAGCTATATGTGACTGTTGAAGGAGGCGCTGTTACCTCGAGCAATTGAAAGCGAAACGCGCAAAAATCTCTTCAATGAGGCAATTATTTCTTTAATGTTTTGTTGGGACGTGCACCAAAAGGACAATTTGCTAAAGTA
>JAHPZR010000570.1:10000-25000 GCA_019787425.1 Platygyra sinensis | reverse complement strand
GAGGTGATAGTTGATGAGGCCGAAGGCCGAATCAACTATAATAATCTAATTGTTTTAGTAGAATTCTTACTAAAGTTTAACTCAAATAACGGTTTCCAATTATTACTCGACGTATTATTAAACTTTGGACCTTAAAAAGATCGCCCGGATTGAGTTGGCAATTAAAATTGATCAAGTCGTGCACACGCGCGCACTATTTTTTCAATAATTTCAACTTTTTTAAGTCAAGAAACCGTAAATGTCCTTCGTTTAGTCTTCCCAGGATTTTAATTATCCATTTTCATCAAAATTTTCCTCCAAAACTTTGGCAAAACGAAAAAACGTCGCCATTTCGTAGACGAGTTCCAGCCACTGCACACTAATAGCTGATAGTGTGCAATGGCTAGGCCAATCAGATTACAGCATTTGCATTAGTGTACAAGTAGAATTCTACAAATGACAAATAGTTTACATCATATGGTAACATCCCTCCACTTGGCCAAGGACACAAAATTGCTGCTGATACCAAACCTTCTGCTGGTTATTTTGCTCGCCAATAGAGAGTTTAAGCATGACGTTTACGGCAGACGGCAAACGGCAAAGATTACCTCTGATTTTCTATTCTTTTCTTGAAGTCGTTAAATAAATCACACAAAAATAGAAAAGGGTCTCTTACTATTCACTGCAAATACAAATGTTTTGATTGTACTGTACAGGGAGCTGAAGGCAGACGGCAAACGTTTCATTTTTGCCGTTTGCCGTTTGCCGTAAACGTCGTGCTTTAACCTCTCTAATAACTATGCGATTACGCACTCGAGAAATGACTATGGGATTTAAATTAATTCCATTATCAGTTACTCGAAGAGCTTTCGGAGCCCTGTTTTCCCAGTATTGCACAAAGCACACATTGATTCACATCACTGACTTACCAGTTTAGGGGAGTTCCTGAGGTCTGCGACTAACTTTTTCCGTAGTTCTGTTTCCGAAATTTCCATTCCTTTCACACTTTGCAGTTGTTCTGACAGTGCGTAGAACATACAGTTTCCAGATCCTGGGTTGTCACAAACGCTGAATCCCTTGTCTGAAGCAAAATTTTGTAAATTCTCTGCTGAGTCAGTTATCTTGTTGAACTCTTTTGGATCACTCTCCATTTGCTGTAGATCACTAATAATTTTCATAGCTGAAAGCAATCATAATTCCTGCTGTTTTAATAATCTTCTATTTAAGAAAGTGAAAGATCACGCCTTCATCAGGTTTATATATTATTTCATTATTTCAAGACTAAACGTTGAACTAAAACTGAGAAAGAATGGGAACTGTACGAAATAACAACAGACTGGGGTTTGGGATTTCAGTGTCGAAAAGTAATCAGGCAATTACTTGGGTTTTGGTTTTGAGTTTACTAGGTTTCGAGATTTTGCTGAGTAGTCTAACTGGTAAGTAATTGGTTTGGTCTTCGTTTAACGACACTCAGTTGAAAACAGCTCAAACCTATTGGACTCATTATTTGATCGTTACACTTCTCGAGTTCTCGTGTGCCACTAGGCAGTACACGCAACAAATTCAAAAAAGAAAAAATATAACGAGGCAAAATCTTAACCCAATATGGTCTAAGCCATCGTAAGCGACCTCCTTCAATAAGCAACCGCCAAGGCTTGACATTTTGGGTGGTCGCTTTCGAGAGGTTGAACTACATGTGGTTACACATTTTGTTCGGTAGATACGGGGGAACAAAATAGGCCTTCTGAAGCTTTAAGCTGGATAGAATAAAGCTGAAAACATCTGTTTTCATTAAATAAGTTGTTTTTATTTCTTTCTTATTCGCCAAACGACGAGACGATATGGATGAGTAGTGAATGAAATAAATGACTGATCAATGCAATCGATGACTCATCGATAACCGAAATTTTGTGGCCTATCGATTGGTCATCGATTCCTCATTCATCATCGGCAATAATCAATGAATGATCAACTCCTATGCCATCAATTACCTATCGATAACTCATTGACTTCATTGATGTCATCAATTACTTCTGTCTGGAAATTTGGAATGAAATATTAACTGTCCGTAATATAGAGGTGTTCGTAAGAAGAGTTTCGAGTGTATTAAAATTTTCGTAATCTTACAATTTCCTGCAAAGCTGGACATAACATGATTTAGTTATAAATCTAATACGCTCATAGCTACTATTTACCTGCATGGTCCTCGCCAAGCATTCTCTTGGTACCCTGTGTACTAGAAGGAGATGAAACTGCAGGAAATTTGCGTTTTCGGCCTTCAGTTGAACCTTTAACAAAATTGGTTTGACCTGCACAGCGAAAGGCAACGTATTTTGAATTAAACAAAAGTTTAGCCACAAAGTTCTCATGTTTGAAAATTATCCGTTCGGCTTGGTATGTCCATCAACCTGCAAAACTGCTTCCCAGAATTGGTATGTAGTGAAGTCAAAAAATATCGACATAAAGGTTCCAATTATATACACAAGTTAAGCATTTGTGTGTATAACTGCGATGATCAATTATGTCTTCCCATCTCTCTCCGCTGTTCAAATACACGATCTTTCACATATTCACTTGCATAACGGCTTTACTGAAACATCACAGACCTAAAATCAAAATTCACACTTACGCAGAATTGGTTTGATCATACTTTGGGCAGCTAGGTCCTGTTTATGATTCTAATATGTGGTGACACAAAATTTGTTTCAAAACTTCTTTCCACGTCATAGTCACTATCCTTTGATTTTGAGAAATCTGTAGAAGTATTCTTTAAAAAATACTTTACAAGTACATACCATTAACGAGGGTTAACATTTCGTTAACGAGACCTTGAATTTGTTTGGCCCAGCTGTATTTCTTCTTATAAGAAGAACGCAACAGTTCAGCCTCCTGAAGTCTTGTCTCTCTATCTTTATTCCAAACTTCCTTAATGGCTTCAGCCCATACCAGAGGATCCTCGGAATCAATCACAGATGCTGAACCAAACGGTACTTTACGTAGAGCTTCTCCAAATCCTGAGTTCTCGCTGACAAGTACAGGGAGACCAGCTGATAATGCCTCTAGACCTGTCAAGCCAAATCCCTCTGTTCTGGAAGGCATCAGTACAAGATCTACTTCGCAAAACAATCGTTTCAACTCCTCTCTGCTTTGCAGGAAGCTTCTCACTGTCAGGCGATGAGCAGGAAGACCACACTCAAGCAGACGCTTTGCTATGTCCTCGTGCTTTCCTTCAGGGGCACCAACAAAAACAAGATGAGCATCATTCAACTCAGCGACGGCTTTGCCAGCAACATCAAAACCTTTTAATTGAAAATCTTCAGCATCTCCGCGGCCAAACACTAAAATGCCGCATCGTTTTCTGTCTTCAGAAGCATGTTCAACATTCACAATTCATCAAAGACACCAGGGGTAAGGTCAAGAATGGTTTCATCTTTCTTACACCAGCGAAGATATCTGCGAAAAGCCTCGCACAGCTTTGGTCCAACTCCTACAACGAAGTCAGCCTTTTCGCAAAGTTCCACTTCTTCTTTGTGCTTCTTCTCGCCCGTTGAAATCGGATTTTGGTAGGACTTATACATTCCCAGTTCCTCTGGGTCTGTGTGGACAACTTGAATCCACTTACATTTGTGAGACTTTCTTATTACTTGTGCTTGGTGACCAAGCTTCACTCCATGACCAACGATGACATCAATTTGCAAATGATCTGGCGGAAAGCTGAGCCAATCTAGTTCATCGAACCCAGTCAGTCTTGTTGCCTCGACAATTTTAATGTGGTGACTAAGGGCCGTTCTCTTGTCTTCTTCGCTGCATTGTGGAACAAGGAAAGAGATTTCCACCTCAGGACATTTAGCCAACTCTATGGCTAATTCTCTGTTTAAGGTGGAGAGTCCGCCTTTAGTCGATCTCCATTCTGAGGCTAGTATTGTTACATGTAATTTGCCAGGGGATGGATGTAGCACGCCATGTTCTTGAGATTTCTGTGACGGTGAAGTCATTGCCGCGTGCCAGGAGATCACACTCCTACGAGGAAAATAGAAGCAAAATTGTAAAGCCATGCAAATCTCTATATGATAAAATATTTGCCCATTTTAGCTAAATATAAGGACTATGTAAAGCAAGCTTTTTCAACACTCAACTAAAACTGGTTTAACAATCCAAAAATTGCTGTTAGACTCGCAGTAAAATACAGAAATAATTTCCATCTCATTCGCGGTTTGAACTTGTATTAAGTGCACCCTGTAAGCGGCCCACGTAATATTGGAATACCTTTTAGACAGGTTTCCTACAAGACAGATCAAGAATGCATGGGAGGATATCTTAGGAGTGTCTAATCAGTGCGAATTGCCAGTAGCGGGTCGAGGGTAAGCGGCACGGGACGTGAGTAAACGGCGCGGGTCACGCCAAGAAAAATAATAAGCATAAAAACCTGAAATTAAGGTTTTGATGGCGCGTATCGTATATCATATCTCAAGAGGGGAATTCAGATTTGACTACGAGATATCGAGATCGAGTACGAGAACGACTTTTCAATTCTAGTTTGCAGGCTCCACATTATCACAACACAGACCCATCTCATCCCATAAGCTCCCCTCTCTACCTAAACACCAACATTTAGAGCGAGGACTCTAGAAACGTCACTGGTTTGAAATTTGAAACTCGCACTAATACTTAATCTCGTACTCGTAATCCAATCTGAAGGTCCCTAATACTTTTCATTTCTTGATCAAGTTTATACTGTCCCACGCGCCGCAAAAAGAAACAATAGAATCTTCAAAGATTTCTCTGTCATCTAATTAACCACTTAAACCTTTTCCCTGAATAGACTGCGAGAAGTCTCTCTTTTCCTCGACAATCTGTGGGGAAGAACGCAAAACGAATAAGCGTGCGAGCGTAACTATTAGCGTGACGTACGAGCGTGCCGCACGTCACGCTGACAGTCACGCTCGCACGTTTGCTGTACTTGTTTTGCGTTCTTCCCCATAGTTTTCGAGAATAAGAGAGACTGTTCGCATTCTAATCCCTATACAGTTATTATTACTTGCGTCCTAGATAGCCATGGACTCCAACAAAAATGCACAAGATTCCTTACTGCGAGTTACGTGTGTTCTGTAGGTACATTTATTTGCACGCTGTACGAGTAGAGCTGCCTCTTTTGCTCGTGCAACTTTTTTTACTGTCAATAATTAATCTTCTCTGTGGCAAAAGCTACGCGAAAATGTAGTCAATCCACATGGAAATCCTCGGTTGTCTCCAAATTTTGAGGATATAGTGAACATCCTGTGTTATAATACATCAAATAATTTCGCTCGCGCGCGATTGCTCTAAACGCGTCACGTAACTGAATATTCCCCAGCTAAAACCATTTAGCACCATGGCGGTTTCGGGTTAGCCGTTTGGCGTTTGCTACTGCTGCGAGTCAAAGGTTAGCTTTTCTAAGCAGATGCGTTTTTACAATCGCTTAGTTCGTTTTCTGCCCTCGCCTTTGTGAGGCAGATTTGCCTTTGATTGTAAGTTTACTAGAAGAGGCCGCCATATTGCATATTGAATTTCCACAAAACAGCAGTGCTTGATTTTCAAATGACCACAAAAAGTCCTTTTTTCACTGATTCGCCAAAAATTAGATCTGAACTTGTACTAAAAAGACTGGTTTACGTAAATTTCTTATTAATGTGACATAAATTCAGGATAAAAAAAGCGTTCAGGTAAATCACTTACTTGAAATCTACCTCTCGACGTTGAAAATCCGCGCTGAAAACTCCGAAAGTGAGCGCAGGGCTTAGTCACATGACATCTAGCGGTTTGCTGTCTGACGTTTCCTCTAAAACCCTCGGTGCTAAGTGTCTCTGACATCTGACTGGTTTCAACCGCGAGTGTTGCGAAAAATATTTCAAGGGGACACAATAGCCTCAATTTGGCGCCAAAATATGCTCGGATATTTGTCCTTGGACATTATCTGTTCCTCTCCTCGAGCTAAGCTCTTGAAAAACTGTTCACTTCTCGCCCTTTTCGGAACAGATAGTGTCAGTAGACAAATATCCAAACTTATAATCCAGAAATATTTTCGCTCGCGCGCCATTAGTCCAAACCCGTCACGTGACCAAGTATTCCCCAGCTAAAACTGGGGAATATCCGAGAATACTGTAATCCCCAATTTTCAAAACTGCGCACATTGCGAAAAAGATATCGATGTGAAGGATGATAAACACAATAGCCTCTATTTGGGGCGAAAATATGCTAGGATATTTGTCCTTGGACATTATCTGGTAATCGAAGCTCACAGTTTTCCTCGAGCTACGCTCTCGGAAAACTGTTCGCTTCTCGGAACAGATAATGTCGGCGGACAAATATCCTAGCATATTTTCGCGCCAGACCCAAATTTTCACGGTTTTCAGAGTTTCACAAATTTTAAATTCACTTTCCAAATTCCTGAGTAGTCGCATTTTCATCTTTTATGGCGAGGTGACCGGTATCATTTTCGGTCCGGAATCATTTACGGCACAATTTGGGGATCATTTGCGGTACGGGATCATTTGCCGTACGGAGATCATTTGGGGCCGGCGTCATTTGCAGGCCTGCACAGAACTCATTCTAACGTATGTGACAAGCTGGTTTTGGGAATTAAAATTTCAAATTTAGATATCACAAACATGATATTGAATTTTTTATGGAGAGCTGGGAAAAAAATCCGAGTCCCAGATGGGATTTGAACCCACGACCCTCCGTGATCTAGAGCCAATAAAAACTAACATTCTTGGTTTTCATGTGACCTAACCAATTTCCAAAATTAAATATTAGTACCTTTCCTTCTAAGGTTTTAGTTTCATCACTGAGATAAAAGACCCTAGAGGAACTTGACGTTTCACAGTGTTTTAGCTCGACATGGTTCTTCTTTTGGTAACAGAGCACCAACCTCGTTCCCAGGGAATTTCCAAGCTTTTCCGTTGCGTGAAATGAAAACGGCGGCCTGAGAAGGCTTTCGCGTAGGTCAAAAGATGAGTTATCGCTTTAGTTTTTGCTAACTAAGCAATGCTAAAACAGTGCTTGCACTTAAGAATCAAAGGAAACTATGAAGAAGGCGTGGATGCCTATAATAAGTTTATAATTGGTAACTTTTGAAATGACTTTTTGAAAGCCTTTTTGAAAGGTCTAGTATAACCAGAGAAGTAGACAAAATTGAATTTACAGGCTGTTTATTCAGACTGTTTGTAAATTTTAGTTCAAAGTTCAAGTTCAAAGCATCAGCAACTGCTTGTATAACAAGTGCATCAGCCAATGTGCCTTGGTGTGACATATATAATCTAAAATAATACCTTAACGATGAATGGTCTGTACTACTTTCAATGGATCTTTCTGGGTTGTGTCTCATATATTGAACTCCTGACCAGTACTACGAATATTCATGTGATAGTTAGGTCCCCCTGATGGAACACCACTCTAAAGAAACAATCACCTGCACCACCACCATCTAATATTCTCAAGCCATGTTGTGCTTATCAAGATTGTAACAATTCAATACGATTGTTTGGATTATTTCCCCGAGTATAACAGGTTCCGGGTTTAACTCAATATCACCTGAAGTCAATAACTTTGTCCTTGAAACATAATATTTGTGATGTCGTTTCTTACACTTTATTGAAAAACATTGAACAACTGAACATGCATGTACAAATTCATCATGAAAGACATCTGATTCTTGCTGAGATGTCTTTTAATATGCTTCGTATGTTTTGAAACATAGACATAATCAATAGCAAAAAAACCTTAAACCTGTTGCACGAAAAATTCCAACTGGTTTTCTTCTATACATTCCGGTTTTAGATTCGAGATCCAGAGGCTACTCGTAAGTTACCCGTAAGGCGACTTGTGTACTTTTCTATTCCTATGAGCCCGTTTGAGCCAGATTAGTTTGCGTGCGAACGCAGCAGGGAATACGGGAGTCCACGGAAATGCTAAAGTTACTACCGATCACGATCAGTTCTCTGAATTTCTCAGCGTCAGACAGCTCTTTTCGTATATAGTCCGGCTACTCACGCTGAGTTTACCGAAGGATAGAATTGCTTCGAACGTTTTCTCCTTCCAAATCAGGTGAGAAATCTTGTAACGCAAACTGCTCCACGAAAATACGGCTGGACAGGTATTGTCTGAGGAAAGTGTTCAACTACGACATTCAATAACAGGTTAGCCATTATTAAATTTAATGGTAACTTTAGTTATACTAGAGGAACCCCGTGTGAAAAGCAGATACAAGTCGCTGTACGGTCTTTTCTTATTGCGTGACATGTGCGTGAGTATTAGCATGCAGAGATAACGCAAAATTAATCTGGCTCCAAAGAAACCCCAGTCGCTAGAATCGCTTAATTTTTCTAAAGGTAAACACAATAATTTGGATAAGGAAGAATCAGCAATGGGCCCTTTGCAGTTTACGATCACATGGTACAAAAACCGCCATGCTGGAGAGCAAACCGCCCACTGGGACCTCCAAAACAAAAGAATATTTAGTTAAGTTGCTTTGTTTTGGAGGTCCCAGTGGGCAGTTTGCTCTCCAGCATGGCGGTTTTTGTACCATGTGATCGTAAGCTGCAAAGGGCCCATTACAGAGAAATTCAATGAAATCTTCCGTACACTCCCGTACGAATAGTAAATACAAGTCGCTGTACGGGTGCTGTAGGGATAGCCACTGCGCTAAGATAATTACAGCGATCAAACGATGAAATCTTTTTCAACGCTGATGAATGTGGTACACAATTCACGATATGAGATCTTACATACCTCTTAATTGCTTCATTTCTTAAATAAGTTCAGAATTTTCTTCCACGGATAAATTGATGGTTCTCTATCACGGCGGGCGCCTTTGCTAAAACGAGTGGACTTTGACCTACTTCTTCGTTTTCCATGGCTTCTCTTACTGCGTTTCGTTCTGCTTCGCCTCAAGAGTGTTTTGATTGGATATTATGAACTGATCAGTTTTGCTACTGATGTTTCCAGTAGTTTTGTCCGAGCTTACGTTTGATTCATAACTTTGCTGGTGAGTGCTCATAGATCAGAGGTTCGCTCGAAGTTTCGCACGTACATACATACATACATCACCTTTACTTCATCTCGGATTTAAAAGAGTAGCTAAGAATAGCTAATTTCTCCGAGGGAAAAAAAAATAGTAATAATAATAAAAAAAAACAAAACAAAAAAAACAAAAAAAAACAAAACAAAAAAAAAACAAAAAAAACTAAACCAATAAAATCGTATATTATATATAATAAACTACTATTATTTACATAAACTATTATTACTATTATTTACTTAAACTATTATTTACATATTTACGTAAGATTCACTCGAAAAAGGCTCACTATTTATAAACCCCGTGTGAGCTTGGAGGATCGACGAGTAAACTTCTCGAGGAGTGAAAGACTATTCGCATTCAATGCTCATTCTTTTAACCAGTTTTGACTCGGTTACACGAGCATTTGCCGCCGCGACTCGACGATTACTAATTTAGGCGTTCCGGCATTGTTTGGGAAAATCGATTTCAATTGGTCTGCCGTCGACATATCGATTTGTTTACATCTGAGTGAGTGACACATTTGCATATTTTAGCCCATACCAAAAGTCGTTTCTACGCTTCGCGTATCCACGCCTAAAAAGCATTTATTTCAATGTGTCATATCTCTAGAGCAATAATTTTTTGTTTCAATAGCAAAACTCAGCGAGAGATGTTTATGCTTGTGTTGGATACATGTTTGTTTAGATACATCTTGGATTTCTTCCAGAAAACAGTACTGCCAAACAATGCTTAATCATTTCCAATCAATTTAATGAAATTAAACATAGTTATTAAGACATTCAACATCAATCATATAACAAAACAATCCAAACTAACAATATACCAAAGATTAAAAATAATTTACAAAAAATAAAATGTCACATTTCAAACAATTTAAAAAAACATCAACTGGAGTTAATCCGCTCTAATAGGAAATTATGTTTCTACTCTATATTTAAAACAGATGCAAGCAAATCTCATTATTTTGAACAAATAAAGAACTTAAAGCTTAGACGAGCTGTAGCTAAACTACGACCAGGCAATCACAGTCTCAAAATCGAATCGGGACGACACTGCGTACCTAAGTTACCTGAATGTCTTAGAACTTGTCAACGCTGCCGCTCGAACCAAATTGAGAACGAAAATCATTTCTTATTTCACTGTGATCGTTATAAAACTATTAGACAACAAATAACAAGTGACATTGTACTTAAATACCCGTCATTTAATCTTTTTAACGATACTGAAAAAACTATATTCTTGTTCAATAATGCTGATTCTTTCATTTGTAAGAAACTAGGTTACTTTGTATATGAAACAATGCATATAAGAGAAACAAGTAATCTTAATTTAAAGTGATTAGTATTGTCTTAGTTGTCATTTTAGGTAATACCATCTATATATACCAATAAATTGTTGTTGTTGTTGTTGTTGTTGTTGTTGTTTGAGTCCCAAACATGGCGTTTCCATACAAAGCTCTATAAATTTGGGTAACACACTTCTGCAAATAACGTGCGAATGAAAAACAGCAGAAACCTGATTCTTGGCGAGGTTGTTTATATATCTATCATCTATCGTATCCGCCAGATTCTTGACTTTATTCACTGCATGGTTACGATTTTAGTTTTGATCACACGACTGGTAAAAACTGCATGAGAATATATTGTGCATTTTCCAAAAATTACCGAACAATAGCCCTTTTCACGGTTAGGCCATCCCCTTTTTTTCTCTGTTTACCGTCGCCCGACCGACCGAGATTTTCGCGTTTTCAAAAAAAAATAGTTATGAAGAAGGCAATAGCATATTTGACTGGTTTATCAGCTTAGCTTAGTTTGTCATCGATTGTAAAGCCACACGTATGTTGTGACTGATTTCTTAATAAAGACTTCTACAACTACATAACTTCAAGAAATCCTCACTTTAATCTGAAATACAGACAATGTTTTGTGCTGGCAGTGCTGCGTGTAATTCCAGGGTAGATCATCGCGCGCGCCGGTAAAAAATGGCGGCTTTTTCTTTACGGCTGGACTTCACCATAGAGATAAATCGCCATTTTCTCGAAAACGAGTACAGTGACCTATCAATTTTTTTTCTTTTGTTTTGAATTGAGTAATAAATTTCTCTATTTAAAATAAATATGGACCAATACTCAGTGCAGAAAAAGAAACAATCGTCAGAAACGTAAATTTAGTAAGCAATCGTGACTATAATCATGGTGCTATTATAAGGATTTATGGCAGGGTTCGTACTCTTTTGAGCTCTTCAAATTCTATGATCATGACTTCCCATGACTTTTTCCATGATCTTTTCAAGTTTTCCAAGATCTTAGGATTAGCTGTCAGTTTCAAAATTCGAGCCCTAAACTTGTTTTAGAGCGTTTTTTAACCTTAAACAGCTCAACAGACACAAACTCTGGATTTCACCAAAATCCGTGCCGTTTACGCTGCTTAATTACTCCTCTCTATCCTACATTGTCCTCGCCTTGTGATCTGCAGTAAATAATCTATCAAACAGAACTTTAATTATCCATGACTTTCAAGGACCAACAATTAAATTCCATGACCTTCCAGGCTTGGAAATAGAATTCTTAAATTCCATGACTTTCCAGGTTTTCTATGGCCTGTACGCACCCTGTATGGGGTACAAATGAGGCGCTTTTTATATAAAAAATTAACTTTCTGTAGTATAAACAATCAACAGGCAAAGTTTGACAAAATTCTCAGTGCAGGCTCTATTTCAGTGGAATGACCAATAAATCATGACGTCTGTCTTTTCTTCCTCAATAGCCCTTTTCACGGTTAGTTTTTCTCATTTGCATTACAATGTAATCCAACGTGCATGCGAGGCAATTTCGGGCTAAAACTGCAAAACAGCCCGAAATTGCCTCGCATACATGCTAAATTTTATTGTAATGCAAATGAGCAAAGGTAACCGTGAAAAGGGCTATTGTCATAATGTCGACTTTGTAACCTCGTCTTGTCGTTTCCAGGCTCCCCAGATATTATGCTGAGGTACTGGGTCTCCTAGTTCCAGACTTTCGACCTTTTTTTTCTTTTCCCACCAACCGACCCAAAATCAGAAAACGTATTCGACAGTAAACGAAAACAAAAGGGGATAGCCTTACCTCTTCTTATTTGCATTACAATAAAATCTACCATATATTTGAGGCAATTTCGGGCTATTTTGTAGTTTTAGCCAGAAATTGCCTCGCATCCATGTTGGATGATCACATTGTAATGCAAATGAGAACAACTAACTATGAAAAGGGCTATTGTGACTCACAAAAATAAACTGTTGATGGCACATGCAATATGCTAAATATCTTTTTTATCTTTTCCATTCGTCAAATTAAAAATACACTTATAATTTTGGGTAAATGGTCTTTCGTCTTTAAATATCAAATTTTCAGCTGATCGCTTTCACCATAGCCTGCAGAAAGAGGCGGGCGGGACAGAGAGTGGACTGCGAGCAGGAACAGCGAAGAGCCAAGCGATCCGGCAGGAAAGAGTCTGGTGAAGAGGCGCTCCAACGTGATCCTGCTCGCATACACAAAGAGCGAAACGCGTTACACGAGAGCGCGCGCAGCAGTGTGACACGAGACAGCCAAATAATTAACAATTATCCTGCAAAATCGCGCGGAATATCGTCTGATACTTAGCCGACGAGGCCATAGGCCTCGTCGGATAAAATCAGACGATATTCCGCGAGATTGAGCAGGATAATTGTTTTATTATTCAACAAATTGATAACAAAATTGATTTCCAAGCTCGTAACATTTTTAAACCTTTCTGTCGACATTTTTTCACTTCACTTTTTCTTCCCACGTACGAAGCTACGTATATCGTCGGATATCTGTTACCTACGGATGACAGATATCGAGAGCATCATGACCATATTTGGATAGTGTTACAATTTGTTGAATAATAAAAGACAATAAAGGGCCTCTTGTCTTATTTCAAACTGTCTAGCAGACAGATTAGAGTAGAAGTGACACGCTGTATCAACGCTATGGAATAAATTACGTCTTTGATCGTTTGCTGTCTTTGCTCTGGGCTTAAGGTTAACAGCAGTATGAAATTGACACCCTTAGTATCACTTTGGATAACTTTTTGTACTTTGATCTAACTTTGTCTTCTCAAGTTTATATACGTCATGATCTTTTTTTTTTCATTTGGTAGGTGGTCAAGAAAACAAAGTCTGATTGTTTACACAAAATATACATAAAATTGCGATCATATTTTTCCACGAGTCCAGAAGAACTTAAATGATATTTTTCCTGTGTTTCACCTACTGGTAAGGGAATAACAATCACACGTATAAATAAGTATTGTTGCAGCAGAATTACTGTAGTACTTTCCACCCTGAACAATAGACTACAATGCGGTTTTTTCTGCTTGAAATATCAGATGGTCGCATTCCTGGGGTCGCATTCTATCACGCTCACTAAACGACTCCTAATTAACAGTTCTTACAAGGATGAAATCATGTCACTGGTATAAGAAATTTTAACATAAGCGGCTGAAGAATGAATCCCAAAAAGGTTTCTTTTTCAGTCAAACATGCCGATTATTGATTTTGCTGATTACGATGAGTAACAGACGTATAAATGAGTCTCGGAAACGGGTAACTGATAAACAAAACGTAGAGAGTTTCCCTGCTCGTAACAATTGAATATTGAAGACGTTAATAGACGCAATATCCCGAACTATCAGAGACTGTTTTAAAATTGAGTTCCACTCAAAAGAATGTACTTCAACCCAGCATCTGAGAGCTATCAATAGATAGTTTCGAAACAATATGGCTTCCTTCGCTTCGTACTGAGTTTAATTTAGCGATAGTCCAACATAACTACTGTCATACACAATGTATACTGGCTAGTATACTGAGAGCTCTCAAGCCTAGCCTCCCGCATTGAGCGGGAGACTCGATCAGACAAACGAGTACAGCACAGCTTTGCTGTTCTCAGTGTATGTCGTCGAGTTAAAGCTCTGCTGGACAAGGAAAACGAACAGCCTAATATTGTCACTGATGTTTTACAAAGCCATGAATTTGTTGAACTAAATTACATGTCCAGGCTACAGTGCTTTTAATACTGATATTTACAACAAACCTTCATTCACGGAGGCCCAGGGAAGAGAAGAGAGCGAGTTGACGGCTGCAAGCACCGCGCCATGTTAGTTCAAACTGAAAGAGGAAGTGGGCGTATGACGTCATCTCAAATTTTTTTGCCATGGCCAAATTAGGAACACTGTGTAACGCTAGGTTTACGTGTTTTAGTAAACTCCACGTTCTGATTGGTTGAGCTACTAGTAGGCTATTTGTTATAGTTCACTAGTAGCGAAAAGCGCCGGCAAATAAGAATAAAGTTTAGCTTTAACTAGCTAAAGATGTTTTGTCTCGATATTTTTTTGACGAACTAGTTGGATTTTAAATACTTTTGTTCTTGGGCCATCGTAATTTGATCAAAAATAAGACACAAACAGCAGTGATAAACATATTGAACTTGTTCATTTTGACTTGACGTTTCGTATGTACTCTACATACATTTTCAAAAGTAACCGTTGAAATTTAAAACAGCTATTTATATATAACAAAGCGGGTGAGGGGACTGGAACCTAGATTAAGCAAATACTTAACAGTAAAATATAAAATATATATATATAAAATAACAGATTAATAAAGCATCAGCTTTTCACTTCCGACGTTGACGTTGAAAGCTGGTTGAAGTTCTTGAATAAATAACGTCTCTTTTATCTTACAATGATAGTCTGTTTTGCCCTTCGCTAAAATATCAAAATGATCCCACTTGATGTTATGTCCAGTGGCCTTGACGTGGTCAGCAATGGCTGAAGCATTGTCATTTTTAGCGAGGGCCTTAAAGTGTTCGGTTTTTCTATCGTGAAGCCGTCGTTTTAGTTTTGCCGATGTAAAAACCATTACAATCCCAGCAATTTGCTCTGTTTTTCAGAGCACTCGATGTA
>JAHPZR010000568.1:10000-12500 GCA_019787425.1 Platygyra sinensis | reverse complement strand
CGGCGGATCTCCACCATATTTATGTTGCATAAAGGTCTTAGCCAACTAAAAACCATGGTAACATTTTTTTGTCCATTGTCTTTATTGTGTCGGAGAACAGACCACCCCCCCAAAAATATGCCCAATGGCGTGACAAAAGTTGTGATTTAAGGTCAACTTTAGCAGTGTGTATCTCTGAGGTTATTCAAGTAACAGATTTGATTTCACATCAACATCACAGTTGTTCTTTGATAATTCAAATGCAATCAAGGGCAAATGTTTGCTATACATCGCTTAAGTTCTACACGCAAACTTAGAAGGCATACTTCGTGTCATTTTAAAAACTGGCAAAACTGGGCATTTTCAAATTCTTGTTTCTCGAGGGTCCGGGAAGATACAAATATTCTACTTATCGCTAGTTACTCACCACACATAGGTCAATGTTTTAAGCCAGTGTTAAAATTGGTCCAGCGAATTTAAATTTTTCAACGGTTCCCTTTTTTACCGCTTTGTGGATTGTTATTTTCCAAGGAAATTTCGATACAACTGTGACTTCAGTGCTGCTGGCAATCTCATTATGCGGATTTTGCCGAGGTGACTCTCCCAGCGGATAAAAACAATCAATAACGACGGTTTCTTGTGGTGTTACTCATGTTTTCGATGTAAGTTATATCCATTTTGCGCGAGTTTCAAGGACACATTCTGCTGGAGATTGCGTGACCGCAGTGGTTCTGAGTGTGGCCATCAAACCAAAGCGAAATTTCGGGTAAAATTGGCGTTGATACACAGAATGGTAACGTTTTCCTTGAATAGGTGTTCTTGGACCAGAAAAAGCTTTGAAAAAACCATAAGTGGGCTCAATGTGTCTTCACTCTTGTATCCGCCTGTATTCGTTGTACTGACCTCGCACAGTAGAAAGTAGAAAGCTTCTTTGGAGTCCGTGGGCTTGTTTGTTAATGTTCGGATTATCATTGATTTCCTTCGAGTTTGGTTTTAGTTTGTTAATTCGTCAGCCAAGATAATTGTAGACGGATATTTGGAAAAACGTTTGCTTGGAGTGATCGATATATATAAAAAATGTCAGATGTATTAAACGCGACACAGTCACGGTGCTTGGTAGCCGGGCTTCTTAGTAAAAATAAATGAAAAGAAAAATTATCAGGTATGGACTACCGGAATACTGCTGGAATTTGCGCTGGAATACGAGAAACTAGCAATCAAGTCCTTTTCAGCGAAGTATAGTCAGTGCATGAGAAATAATAAAAAAAGCAAACAAAAATAAGCTACAGAAGTTCCCATTGAGTAATTAGGACAGTAAGTTAAATGTGAATTTTGGCACAAATATCGACGGTTTTATTACTTTCTTTGATATACTCAGCGGTATTTACACTCAGCAGCCCCTTGGACTGTAAAGCTTTTTTTATGTGGGCAGTTAAACGTTCATGCCAACTTTTTTTTCCTTGATAAGCAAACCTGACGGCTATGCAGTGGTAGACCTATATTCTCTCCCCATCCCTTAAGGAGCAAAAATTTTAAGGCTGAAAAAGCTTTGGCTTTGGCACTTTAATTAAGGTTTCGTTGCTGGTTTCGTTTGTCATCATGACGTAATGGCCCAAACGGACGAAAAAATTTGAGAGCTATTGGTTTAAACGCAAAGGCATGATACGATAAAAACGATAAAAATCGTTAAAATAGGAGAGCTTAGTATGGATGGATTTGAGGTCCAATCCATACTGAGCTCTCTAATTTTAGCGAATTATAAAAGTGAACCATGCCTTTGCATTAAACCAATAACAATCAAATTTGGTAAATCTACTAATTTTTAGATGCTCTTTCAGACGACGGGGTCCATTTTTTCAATTCAATCGACTTTAAAAATTCATACCCAGTCCCCTGTTCGTTTAGAACATGGCTAATAGGGATTGAACGCACGCGCGATTAACACGCGCTTAGGTTCAACCCCTGTATAGCGCGCCGGCAGAAAGTGAGTTCAAGGGCTAGACTGAGGGGGGCGTTGGGATTTTCGGTTTTGTGGATTTGGCCAATTTTTGGTTCGGTTTTTCGGTTTTTGCTCTTAAAAACTGCGGTTTTTCGGTTTTGGTGTTTCGTGCGGTTTGCGGATTTTCTCCAATTTAGCCTTCGGTTTTCGGTTTTTGTCAACAATGATGGCGGTTTTTCGGATTCTTCTGCCCAATTCATTTACGGTTTTTCTGGTTTTGCCAAGGATTTCACACCTTGCAGTCACGCTAAAACTGTCATTCCGAGGGACCACTTACAGTTAGAGGAATGCATGACAAGCCTAGTCTCTTTAGCAGCCGCTATTTGGGTCGTAATCTGCTGCCAAGCAGCCCGGAGGAGGTACGTGGGTTAATTTTTGCCCTAAGTACTTCATGTATCCCTTCCAGATATTATAGTGATACATATGCTATGCTACGTTCTAAATACACTATCATAAGGGATACACCAAGTACTTACCATTTTTGCTGGGTATGTGCCGCTGGCCTCTCAGAGCCCCTACCCC
>JAHPZR010000568.1:5000-7500 GCA_019787425.1 Platygyra sinensis | reverse complement strand
TAAATGCAAACAAAAACAATCCAAAACCTTTTTCCTCCTGGAAAAAGAGCCGGTTCAATTTATCAGTTCGTGTATGCAATAAAAAGAACACGTGCTGAGGATGACATCTGTGGAATGTCTCTTTTGTGTTCTTGTTATTTACGAAATGTTCTCAGTAGTCGCATACAAAATCAATTTAAAAGGCGAATTTTGATGCGTTAAACACTTAATCGCTTGGAGCGTTTGTACAAAACATTTCATTTTCAAATAAATATATAGGACTCTAATTCATACTCACGAAAAGTTTGTTTGCAATCTGACAAATTATGACGCATTGCCTGATTTCAAACCGTGAAGGACTAGGTACCAGTCTGTAAATTATGGGATAAGCAACTATTGATCCTCATAGTCAGAAAGAGCACACCGAGATTCGCAAAATCCCCAAGTTTGGTATTGATCAGGCTAGTTTTGACTGAGATACAGCAATTTAAAACGGTCAAAATCAACAAAGAAATGTATGGCCATCCGGACGCGGACGCTGTGTCGGATAGTGTCCGGATGGCCATACATTTCTTCGCAAATTTTGACATTTTCAAATGGCTGTATCTCGTTCAAAAATAGCCTGATTAACACCAAACTTGGGGATTTTGTAAAGCTTGGTCTCCACTTTAAGGCTATGTGGATCAATAGTTGCTGATCCCATAATTTACAGAGTCGTGCCTAGTCCTTCACGGTTTGAAATCAGGCAATGGAGAGCAGTCATACCGGGGCCGAAACTGTCGCCAAAAATATCAAAATAAATAACAGGATATACATTTGCGAACATAGTAAAAACATTATATTTATCCCAATTCATTCCCAAAATGTTTAATTTTACTTTCCCTATCTTTTCTGTAAATTATCAACAGCACCTTACCCCCACCTCCCACCCACTCACCCACCCCAAAGCAATCCGTTAGCTTTTTCATTCCCAGTCCATGCGCATGTAACGCTTCGCAATGTGAACCATTCCAAAGTTCCGTAGGTCTCTGTAAAATGTGCAACTTATGATAAGTTCCATGGATATTCTCCGGTGAATTAACCGGCTTCAAGGTGAAGAGAATTTGGAGAAACGTCCGAGCATGTCACTAACATTCGCATTCTATTTCGGGCATCATTACTTTGCTTGTAACGTTGTCTGATGGATTCGGGACTTGAATGTCTGAAAGCTTTTTATGAATAAGGATCACACCCTTAAGGAAGACAAGATAACTAGGCGTGATGTCTGTGAAGGTACTTGCACACTCATGTCTTGCTGAGATGGCAAAACAAAAATTGACCGAAAGCTGAATCGTGTTTAACGGTGAACCAGAGCTGTCACGCAATACTAACAACGCATAAAAGCTTCATTGGATCTTGCTCAGCCTTCGACTCTCGTTATACATCAAAATCATAGATAATATGACAAGATACCGTCGCTATTGGCTGTTTACACCTGTCGTTGGTTGTTAAAACGGCGAAAAGCGGAAATTAAGATCGACAGCAGAACAGAAGTAGCAGTTGTATCGAACTTGACTGGGAAAATGACAATGGACGAAGCAGTGAAACAGTGAACCGTTAAAAAAGTTTAATTTACTGGACCAATTTTAACACTGGCTTAAAACATTAACCTATGTATGGTGAGTAACTAGCAATTAGTAGAATATCTGTATCTTCCCGGACCCTTGAGAAAAAAGAATCTGAAAATGCCCAATTTTACTAGTTTCGAAAATGACACGAAGTATGCCTTTCATGTTTGCATGTAGAACTTAAGCGATGCATAGCAAACATCTGTTCTTGTATGCATTTGAACTATCAAAGGACAACTGTGACGTTGATGTAAAATCAAATCTGCTACTTGAATAACCTCAGAGATACACACTGCTAAAGTTGATCTAAAATCACAACTTTTGTCACGCCACTGGGCGTATTTTTGGGGGGGTGGTCTGTTCTCGGAAACAATAAAGACAATAGACAAAAAAATATTACCATGGTTACTAGTTGGCTAAGACCTTTATGCAACATTAATATGGTGGAGATCGGCAGTGCCCACGCAGTGCCCACGCAGTGCCCACGCAGTGTCCACGCACCTTACACGCAAAGACAAGAAAATGCGTGTATTTACACGCGTGTATTTTGACTCATTAGACGTGATATTGCGTGTAATTTTACACGCAGTCGTTCAACTGGAACTCATTAAGTGCGCGTAGTGAGAACAGAATATTTAAAGTGCGTGTAATGAAAACAAAGCATTTACCTTGTGTAACATTTATCGTAGTGGACTGCACTGTGATATAGTTTAATCTTTCGCCTTCTTGCTCTTGGTCGTAAAACGTTCCCGATAGAATCGAGCAGTTTCATTAAACTGGTTTACCGCTTCATGGTAAAATATTTTTTCCGTTCGAGTTTCAACAACAAGCGGCGCCAGCGAGCGACTGGCGTGTTATGAGATAACATGAACAATTATGTCGCTTCTTAATTCTAAATTACAGCAATCAGTGTA
>JAHPZR010000567.1:25000-40271 GCA_019787425.1 Platygyra sinensis | reverse complement strand
TATGTTGCATAAAGGTCTTAGCCAACTAAAAACCATGGTAACATTTTTTTGTCCATTGTCTTTATTGTGTCGGAGAACAGACCACCCCCCCAAAAATATGCCCAATGGCGTGACAAAAGTTGTGATTTTAGGTCAACTTTAGCAGTGTGTATCTCTGAGGTTATTCAAGTAACAGATTTGATTTCACATCAACATCACAGTTGTTCTTTGATAATTCAAATGCAATCAAGGGCAAATGTTTGCTATACATCGCTTAAGTTCTACACGCAAACTTAGAAGGCATACTTCGTGTCATTTTAAAAACTGGCAAAACTGGGCATTTTCAAATTCTTGTTTCTCGAGGGTCCGGGAAGATACAAATATTCTACTTATCGCTAGTTACTCACCACACATAGGTCAATGTTTTAAGCCAGTGTTAAAATTGGTCCAGCGAATTTAAATTTTTCAACGGTTCCCTTTTTTACCGCTTTGTGGATTGTTATTTTCCAAGGAAATTTCGATACAACTGTGACTTCAGTGCTGCTGGCAATCTCATTATGCGGATTTTGCCGAGGTGACTCTCCCAGCGGATAAAAACAATCAATAACGACGGTTTCTTGTGGTGTTACTCATGTTTTCGATGTAAGTTATATCCATTTTACGCGAGTTTCAAGGACACATTCTGCTGGAGATTGCGTGACCGCAGTGGGTCTCAGTGTGGCCATCAAACCAAAGCGAAATTTCGGGTAAAATTGGCGTTGATACACAGAATGGTAACGTTTTCCTTGAATAGGTGTTCTTGGACCAGAAAAAGCTTTGAAAAAACCATAAGTGGGCTCAATGTGTCTTCACTCTTGTATCCGCCTGTATTCGTTGTACTGACCTCGCACAGTAGAAAGTAGAAAGCTTCTTTGGAGTCCGTGGGCTTGTTTGTTAATGTTCGGATTATCATTGATTTCCTTCGAGTTTGGTTTTAGTTTGTTAATTCGTCAGCCAAGATAATTGTAGACGGATATTTGGAAAAACGTTTCAGCTTGGAGTGATCGATATATATAAAAAATGTCAGATGTATTAAACCGACACAGTCACGGTGCTTGGTAGCCTGGCTTCTTAGTAAAAATAAATGAAAAGAAAAATTGTCAGGTATGGACTACCGGAATACTGCTGGAATTTGCGCTGGCATACGAGAAACTAGCAATCAAGTCCTTTTCAGCGAAGTATAGTCAGTGCATGAGAAATAATGAAAAAAGCAAACAAAAATAAGCTACAGAAGTTCCCATTGAGTAATTAGGACAGTAAGTTAAATGTGAATTTTGGCACAAATATCGACGGTTTTATTATTTTCTTTGATATACTCAGCGGTATTTACACTCAGCAGCCCCTTGGACTGTAAAGCTTTTTTTATGTGGGCAGTTAAACGTTCATGCCAACTTTTTTTCCTTGATAAGCAAACCTGACGGCTATGCAGTGGTAGACCTATATTCTCTCCCCATCCCTTAAGGAGCAAAAATTTTAAGGCTGAAAAAGCTTTGGCTTTGGCACTTTAATTAAGGTTTCGTTGCTGGTTTCGTTTGTCATCATGACGTAATGGCCCAAACGGACGAAAAAATTTGAGAGCTATTGGTTTAAACGCAAAGGCATGATACGATAAAAACGATAAAAATCGTTAAAATAGGAGAGCTTAGTATGGATGGATTTGAGGTCCAATCCATACTGAGCTCTCTAATTTTAGCGAATTATAAATGTGAACCATGCCTTTGCATTAAACCAATAACAATCAAATTTGGTAAATCTACTAATTTTTAGATGCTCTTTCAGACGACGGGGTCCATTTTTTCAATTCAATCGATTTTAAAAATTCATACCCAGTCCCCTGTTCGTTTAGAACATGGCTAATAGGGATTGAACGCACGCGCGATTAACACGCGCTTAGGTTCAACCCCTGTATAGCGCGCGCTGAAAGTGAGTTCAAGGGCTAGACTAGATGAGGCTGGCCCACGAGGGAACGAAGATAAAGTTTTCTTTGTGCACCAGCCCCATATGGTTGAGGACAAGAATGCGAAATTTGGTCTAGGGTGGTGGGGCTCTGGGATCCAGGTTACTAATAAAGGTTTTAACAACCCCCTTGATCTAGGCGTGATGTTTACCTGATTCTGTTATTTTTTTATATTGTTAAGTTCGAAGGAGAATGATTCTTAACTTCGCGTGTTACTCATTAGACCTTCTTTCTCTCAAAATCCCATTTTTATCCACTAAGAGATACATACATTGTCCATCGCACGCTTTCTTTGGTCCTCGTGTTTCAATCTACAGGTCTTGTAATGAAAACACGAGGACCAAAGAAAGCGTGTGATGGACAATTTATGTATCTCTTAGTGGATAAAAATGGGATTTTGAGAGAAAGAAGGTCTAATGAGTAACACGCGAAGTTAAGAATCATTTTCCTTCGAACTTAACAATATAAAAAAATAACAGAATCAGGTAAACATCACGCCTAGATCAAGGGGGTTGTTAAAACCTTTATTAGTAACCTGGATCCCAGAGCCCCACCACTCTAGACCAAATTTCGCATTCTTGTCCTCAACCATATGGGGCTGGTGCACAAAGAAAACTTTATCTTCGTTCCCTCGTGCGCCAGCCTCATCTAGTCTAGCCCTTGAACTCACTTTCTGCGCGCGCTATGCAGGGGTTGAACCTAAGCGCGTGTTAATCGCGCGTGCGTTCAATCCCTATTAGCCATGTTCTAAACAAACAGGGGACTGGGTATGAATTTTTAAAATCGATTGAATTGAAAAAATGGACCCCGTCGTCTGAAAGAGCATCTAAAAATTAGTAGATTTACCAAATTTGATTGTTATTGGTTTAATGCAAAGGCATGGTTCACTTTTATAATTCGCTAAAATTAGAGAGCTTAGTATGGACTGGACCTCAAATCCATCCATACTAAGCTCTCCTATTTTAACGATTTTTATCGTTTTTATCGTATCATGCCTTTGCGTTTAAACTAATAGCTCTCAATTTTTTTCGTCCGTTTGGGCCATTTCGTCATGATGACAAACGAAACCAGCAACGAAACCTTAATTAAAGTGCCAAAGCCAAAGCTTTTTCAGCCTTAAAATTTTTGCTCCTTAAGGGATGGGGAGAGAATATAGATCTACCACTGCATAGCCGTCAGGTTTGCTTATCAAGGAAAAAAAAGTTGGCATGAACGTTTACCTGCCCACATAAAAAAAAGCTTTACAGTCCAAGGGGCTGCTGAGTGTAAATACCGCTGAGTATATCAAAGAAAATAATAAAACCGTCGATATTTGTGCCAAAATTCACATTTAACTTACTGTCCTAATTACTCAATGGGAACTTCTGTAGCTTATTCTTGTTTGCTTTTTTCATTATTTCTCATGCACTGACTATACTTCGCTGAAAAGGACTTGATTGCTAGTTTCTCGTATTCCAGCGCAAATTCCAGCAGTATTCCGGTAGTCCATACCTGACAATTTTTCTTTTCATTTATTTTTACTAAGAAGCCAGGCTACCAAGCACCGTGACTGTGTCGGTTTAATACATCTGACATTTTTTATATATATCGATCACTCCAAGCAAACGTTTTTCCAAATATCCGTCTACAATTATCTTGGCTGACGAATTAACAAACTAAAACCAAACTCGAAGGAAATCAATGATAATCCGAACATTAACAAACAAGCCCACGGACTCCAAAGAAGCTTTCTACTTTCTACTGTGCGAGGTCAGTACAACGAATACAGGCGGATACAAGAGTGAAGACACATTGAGCCCACTTATGGTTTTTTCAAAGCTTTTTCTGGTCCAAGAACACCTATTCAAGGAAAACGTTACCATTCTGTGTATCAACGCCAATTTTACCCGAAATTTCGCTTTGGTTTGATGGCCACACTGAGAACCACTGCGGTCACGCAATCTCCAGCAGAATGTGTCCTTGAAACTCGCGTAAAATGGATATAACTTACATCGAAAACATGAGTAACACCACAAGAAACCGTCGTTATTGATTGTTTTTATCCGCTGGGAGAGTCACCTCGGCAAAATCCGGATAATGAGATTGCCAGCAGCACTGAAATCACAGTTGTATCGAAATTTCCTTGGAAAATAACAATCCACAAAGCGGTAAAAAAGGGAACCGTTGAAAAATTTAAATTCGCTGGACCAATTTTAACACTGGCTTAAAATATTGACCTATGTGTGGTGAGTAACTAGCGATAAGTAGAATATTTGTATCTTCCCGGACCCTCGAGAAACAAGAATTTGAAAATGCCCAGTTTTGCCAGTTTTTAAAATGACACGAAGTATGCCTTCCAAGTTTGCGTGTAGAACTTAAGCGATGTATAGCAAACATTTGTCCTTGATTGCATTTGAATTATCAAAGAACAACTGTGATGTTGATGTGAAATCAAATCTGTTACTTGAATAACCTCAGAGATACACACTGCTAAAGTTGACCTAAAATCACAACTTTTGTCACGCCATTGGGCATATTTTTGGGGGGGTGGTCTGTTCTCGGAAACAATAAAGACAATGGAAAAAAAAATGTTACCATGGTTTTTAGTTGGCTAAGACCTTTATGCAACATAAATATGGTGGAGATCCGCCGACCCCCTTCTTCCGACATTTTTCAAATCCGCCTGTTTTTCTCTGACATACATTCTTAATAGCATAGTTCATTGCATCAATGTCAATCCAGCATGTGCTGGGAGCTTAAACCATGTCTTGCTTGGTGCACAGAACGTGTGCACCCTAACAAAAGTAGGCAGCCCTCAACTACATTTTCACAGCTTTATTTTTAAGCTAGAAACAATGTCTCAGGGAATTCTTATTTGGAGTGCAAAAGGAAAGCAGAAAATGCTTTTAAGTCTAGCACAACCCCAGGTATTAATGGTCTACCATCTATCATTTGCATTATAGGACCTCTTCCTTATAAAATTGAAGCAAAAGAAGAAAAAGGGGAAGTTGTTATTAGCAAAGTTCAATCAGTTGAGGAAACAAATATCAAGCAAGAAGAATCTGTTGCTAACGAGAAGCCTATCAAAAGATCACCAGTGAATGAGACACCTACAAAAACAACGAAGAGTCAACAAAAGGTCCTTCATGTCTTTGGTGCTGTGCTGTTTGTCACATTTATAATAATATTTTTTTCCTTTGTTCGTGAAGTAGGAGATGGACAGTGAAAGAGTAGTTCTTCTTAATTCTTCACTCATTAGTGTACATAACAGTGCTTTTAGTATTTTAATGTTGACATTGTTTTAATTTTTACATTTATTTAGTAACTATCAGTGGGCAGATGCTCATTAGAGTGGGAAAGTAGAGACACATATCTTTTCCCTTAAGGATGTCTGTTTCAAAGCTCTTTCCTTAAAACTTTTTCTGTAGAGCTCTAGAGGATATCTACAGTGTACATACATGTATGCAACTCACATTAGAAAAACAAAAAGCAATGTTGTCACCTGCTCATTTTGGGAATTATGACTGATGACAGTGTTTCTAAAAGGGTTTGGAGGGAGCTGGTATGAAGAACATTGATTTTGGTGTAAAAAATTTAAAGTTAAAAAGAACTTTAGATAAGGATTTCCAAATGAACTCCTTGCAAATGATCCTGCCGAGCAAATATTTGTGATGGATGTTATTTGACCTCTTGTCTTGTACAGCATGATATTGGACCTCTTGTGAGTAGCAACAGTGAAAATATTACCACATAGGAACAAAAAGAGATCTGCCACAGGAGATTTTTAACATCATCTTTTATAGCTGAAGTTATGTAAATTCTGCCTGTTATTTTTGATACTGGAATTTACACAAATGTTTCCCATTGTTAAAAGGAAACCTTCTATTAATGAAGAGAACAAGACTTTTAAATTTGAAAAACATGTTTCGGCAACTCCTGTGCCATCGTCAGTTTACAGATGGAATTACAATGATGAACAATATATAGCGGAAAATTAGAATAACAATGGTATGATACAATTTTCTGCTATATATTGTTCATCATTGTAATTCCATCCGTAAACTGACGATGGCACAGGAGTTGCCGAAACATGTTTTTCAAATTTAAAAGTCTTGTTCTCTTCATTAAGATTCTTACAAAATTGCTACTTTTATGTCCTTTTGGAAACCTTTTATTGTTTTTTTTTAGTTAACTTTGATCCCAATCAATAGTACCATAGTCTTGAAAGTAATGATTTATTAATGATTTTCACACTGAGCAATCGTTTATACATACTTGTACGACAGACTTAAAATGCGATGAATTACTGCAATAGTAATTTTACTGTTATTTATTATCAGTTGTGTCAGATAATCACGCACATCAGGAGAGAATTACTGTTGAAATCTTTTTAGCTCCTTAAACTGACCAGCTTAAGAATTCTTTTGGGGGGACCAGTTCATTGTTCACAAACTCATAGCACACTGAAATTTGTACATTTGGATGTACTCAATGATTTCAAATTGGGCACAAATTAGCAAGAAAGTTTGCTGTGAAGCACAATGTTTTAAATTTTTTCCAAAAAAATGTAAATGTACATGTATATCAAACACAAAGAACTGTGTTTAAAGTAGCCTGAAATGTCAGTCGTCTCCCGCCACCCGGGGAAGGCTGAGGGCAGGAGACAACTGACATTTCAGACAGAACACTGAGAAGAGAGTTGAAAATATGATGCATTCCTGAGTGTTTTTGACAATGCTTGGAAATGTGGTGAAACAGTCTTAGAGTTTCTTGTCTAAAGAAAAGTTGAGAAAAAAAAAATCAGAAAAGTCTATGCTAAGTAGGATCGAACGTCCAAGCACTCTCATAAATAGGTTTCATTTGTTTAAACATGATGAATTGTTAATAAGTTTGAGAAGATTAATTTCAAGGAACATGTAATTATTGTGTGTGATTTGTGACGTGTATAATCCCGTGGTGCCATATTCCAGACACCTAAACATGTGATTAGATTGTATTTTACTGGAAGTTCTTTCCTGAGAAGTGAGGAGACCTGAGTATGAGAACAGACCTATGGACCAAATATTTGGTATCATCTACATGTACTGAGGTCTAGAATGATCTTCCTTTTACATAATATAATTGCAACAGTTCATTTATCAAAAAAGAGTATTTTAAAAGCAGTCTTATACTGATGGGAAAAAATATACAAGTAGCAGTCTTTGCAGCTAGAATCTGTGACCCAAAGTTTTTGCCAGTTGCTAAGCAATTTGATGTGACATTGCCTTGGCAACTACCAATATATACAATTCTTGTAGAGGATATTTTTTTATTGCAAGATTCAAATCTGAAACTCTGAGTGTTTTTGAAATTAAAGTGCCACTGCGACGAAATTTCACATTTCTTTTTCCCATTTTTTTTTATACAGAATAACTTACCATCATGTACGATGTCCTTTCGTCCAAAAAGAAAAAATTAAAAAGACTTCCTTCATTAAAATTTCGCCACTCGAAAAGTGGAAATTTTCGTCCGCCATTACTCGAAATTGGTTCCAGTTGAGCCCGCTATTTTCACAGCGGCATCTCTACTTGTGACGTCATATTCCTAACACGAGATTGATTTATCTTTGATCGCTGTTGATATCAGTCGAGTTTTTATCTTAGTATTAGCGAAATCTCTGTCGATTCAGAAGTTCATTTTGGGTAAAGTTTGTCTGAAAGCAGTAGTGAAGGTTGCTCTGAGTGTTCAGAGGCTAGCTTCTGCTCGGCAAGTGAAGATTTCCAATCATACGATGATAGTGCCGAGCCAGATTGCCACCGAAGAAGAAGCTATACCCAGTACGCTGAACAAAGAGTTGTAAAGGAAGAAGAAGAGTCTGAGGACATGCTTCTCAGTCGATTTGCTGACGAGACAGACCTACCAGACTGGTATTTTATTTGGTTTCTTCGTTTCGATTCTTTCTGCTTTAATCAATGCGTCTATTTTTGTAAAAGAGCTACTGAAAATTCCAAGCAGTTTGTTTCGAAGGAAGTTATGTTGGATTCGATCTGTCACCGTTTTTGAAAATGTCTGTTTCGTAGATATTGCACGATTAAAATTTCTGTAATTTGGTCAATTGCCAAAAATAATAATAAAAAAGATCGAAGTGGTAGTTTTAGTTCTTCAGGTATTTCAAGTTTATTTATACATATTTTTGGTGTCAATTAACTGTTAATGTTATTTTGAATTTAAGCTTACCCATACATGTACATGTAAGGTTATGGTTATAGGTGTAAGTGTGTAAATTGTTCGTTGGAGTTTGTTGTCCAGCGTGAAGAATGTAGATGTTGCATGGAGGTTGATAGATGTCATGAAAGAATGGCAGAAGTTGAAAAAGATGATTAGTAAGTTACTTTCGCATCCAGGTTTTGAAAGTGTGTCTGAGTAGTTGGGTTTTGGCTACTGCAGCAATAGGGCTTAAAACGAAAGAAAAATTAAAGGGTTTACCACATTGACCACATTGTTTGCTGAAGGCAACACCACAGACACCTGAGACAGTGGGAAACCCCCAAAATATGGAATTTTAGAGGGGCAACAGCAGAGTCTGAAATCACCCCCTCCTAACTGCCAGTGCTGCTAAAAGTTCACATTGATGATGAGAATTTTCAACTGGCCATCAATGGGGGGATAACTATTTTCAGGACTATGCCACTGTCATATATTTGTCTCATTCCCAAATTAATGTTAATTTTGGCCAAAGCAATTACACTGACAGAAAATTCAGACCGCTTTTGCCAATAGCAGACTTTTCATCTTGACTCCATTACCATAAAGAGGAAAACTGTGGGCGACTGCACATCACTAGCTTTTGATGGAAAGGTTTCATTAAGTTGAAAGCTGTAGCCAAAGTCAAAAAAGTTAATTTTAGACCCTAAACAGCCAAAAATATGTAGGGTGTGCTTGCTTACAGCTGCATGTAGTAATATTCTTCCTTAAAGATCAGCAATGAAATTGGCTTTTATAGACTAGTAATGAACAAATCCTGTCAGAACTTCCAACTGGGTAAAGCACCAGAAATTAAATATATTCCTTGGGGAGTGTACTGCATGCTACTCAGGGTCTCCTCAGTACTCCACAGCACCTCAATGACGTTAACACTGACTGTGTGACTGATTGTATTCTGAAATATCCAACTCATTGATAAAAATGAGAGAATGTCACAGTATTCTCTGTTTTCTGTTTAGTCCTCCTGTTAAAGGTACGTCTATTTGCAATATCAACAAGGCCTGGATGAATTTAAAGAGAAAAATAAGGGGAAATAAGAATAAAGCAACACTGATCAGGGTTTGCATGGGTAATGGAAACATGGGAAGTCCTGGAATTATAAATCTTCTTTTTCCAGGCCTGGCAAGTCATGGAATTTTTAAAGCTCTAGGCAACACAGTGAGGGATTATTTTAAACATACTGCCACCCCTCATTTCTTGAATGTTGCAATTAGGTGTATAGTTTTGATTAAAACTGCATTTTCTTAAGCTAGACACCCCTCCCCTCCCTCATTGTTGTTGCATGATAAAATGGCTTAAGCTTACCCCCCTAAAAATCCCAACAATCCACATTCCCTGTAAAATTAGGCATGTGTCCAGCATAATTATCAAGGTTCACAAGGTGAGGAACAGGAAACTGACGCTTAGGAAACTGAGTTTAAACTGCCATTTTATTCAAACAGATTTTGCAATGGGTACAAAACCGGGACATTTGAGCTTATTTTAGGTCAACGGAAATGTACACAGCAAAACGCTCTAACGAAAACGAGTTTCGCTCACAACATTGTCTCTATCCAGCGAAAAGAACAGTAATTACCAGATTACATAACGTGAAGGGCGCCTACATCTAAAAACCCATTAAATTACCGAGTAGCCAGCTTCTGGGGATGAAACTTCTGGTGACTGTGAGAAATGTTACAGTTCATTTATGATCTCTATGGAAAGTAGATATAGAAACCTGTGTTTGAGGAAAAAAACAGTAAATTATTCCGTTTGAATTGAAAATTTTGGAAACCATTGAAAGGCTCTTCGGTAAACCAGAATCTTACGAGTGTGCCACATGACTGGAATAAACAGAAGGGATAAAAAACTAAAATACAATAGCGCGACGATATGAACAATACTAAAATTGATGAGTTACTTGAATATATTTACAAATCGCAGAGATGTCTGGGACTTAACATATAGGATACTTCTACGAAAAACTGAAAAAACTTCACGTCTGACACAATACTGAAGCTTAGATAAAATTAAACAAGGCTTACCTTGTAGTGTTGTCGTTTGTTTCCCTGGCTCGATCTTCCATATTGTAGCAATTGAGCCAAGAATAAGCCGACGACGACAACATTCTATATAAAACGCTTTTGAAAAACATTCCTCCGCGAAATGGACTGACACCCGCCACAAACTTTCCGCTCGGGTTGAAGTTCGCGCGGTGAGTGTGCACGAATCTCAACCACTTATCTCGCTCAATTTTTAATCGTAGCACTTAAATGAGCGGAAATACCTGCATTCATATCTGCTCTATTGCTGCATCCGTGTACTACACATCGATCGGGCACGATTCGATTCGAATAGAGCGCTAGATTCACGTTGCGAAGCCAGTTAACTGCGAACTACATAGAGATGTTATAACAAAATTCGCCATGTGAGCCAAGTTGGTTAGGAGTATGACGTCACAAAGCAGCAAGGCCTTATGGGGTTGCAGGAACATGATTTGATAATGGCGGACGAAAAATTCTCGGAAAAAACCGTCAAAAAAACCATCTTCCCGCGCTTGTTGGACAAAACGGCTTGGACAGGTGAGTAAGTACCACTTAAAGATTCAGAAAATGCAAAAACAATGAATTCGAAAAATTTCGTCGCAGTGGCACTTTAAAGTTTGTTAGTTTTCTTTTGTGAATGACCAGACAGAGAAGCCTATAGACCTTTTCATGGTATATATAGTGTACAGATCATGGATTCTGTGCAGTATATCCGATTATTTATCACGACTCATGCTGAATCAACGCTTAGCGTCCTCAAGGGTGTAAATTTTACAGTTGAAATCTCTGTTTAGCATTTTAACAAATTTTTTTAGTTTGTTATGTCAACATGATGTTAGTAATGACTTAAATCATACGTATTTTGACGAGATCTTAGTGTACAGTGATGTAAAAGGGTTGATATTTTTTACCGTGTATGTCGGTTTACACTGTTCAAGGCAAATAGTAGTTGAAGCTTTGCAGAATAATTACTAGTATTACAGCTGTAAAATGTAGTGACATAACTCTTATTAAAGCAAGATTGCAAAATGAAATTTATCACTGGGATATTTTTCATTTCGTGCTTTTAAATTTGCGTGGAATAGTTGTTTCGTTCCTCGTAAGCCTTACTTAGAGCTCCCCCCTTTTCACTAAATGGTCCTAATGCAAGTTGTCTCTCTTTGTCTTGCTACAATTTTGCTATAACTATCCCGTAATATTAGAAATATAACCTCTCCTTCCCTAACACATAAATGTACCTTGATTTTCACTTTGACTTTCACCGTTTGCGCTGTATTTCTAACTGAGAACCTGTATAGAGCTGTGTACCGTACTTTATTAATCTTTAAAATATAGATAGGACCCTGCGCACGCTCTGATTGGTCAAAAACCTATGTTTTATCAGAGTTTATATTATAAGCAAATCAATGCGCGCGCTCTGATTGGTCAATCAGCTATGGTTTATTGTACCGGTAAACTCATGGAAAAATCGCGCGTCTTCTGAATCATTATATAAAAGCAATAGACCACAAGTTTCTATGGTTTATAGGCTGATAAACCACTTGGGGTGTTGATAGAACACTCGAAGAATTCGTAAATCACTCGCCTACGGCTCGAGATTTACAAATTCTTTTCATGTTCTACCAACATCCCGCGTCGTTTATCAGCCTACAAACCATAGAAACTTGTGGTCCATTGCTTAAATAAAACATAGAAAAAGCGTGTTTTATTGTTTTGCGCGCGTAAAATCTATATTTTAAAGCAAATGAAGAAGCCTAAGCCGTGTATTACACTGATAAAACACTCCGGTCATTTGAAAACACTCGAGAAATGTGCGGCTCGTGTTTTCTACATTTTTCTCGTGTTCTCAAATGGCCATCGTGTTTTATCATAGTGTAATACACGGCTTAGGCTTCTTTATTTGTTAAATAAATCAACGATGTTCTCCAGTTTTTTCCCTCACAGCATCAATGTCCTCGGAAGAAAATTTCCCGCCATGGGTTGGTTTCAGAAACTTTTAAAATTAAAAAATGTCCTACAGAAATTAAAAGGTGTTTTTTTTGCGTGAATGTTCACAGGCCGCATTCAGGCCGGATAGGAAGCGAATACTGATTTGAATGCTGGAGGAACAAATTTGTTCCCAGCATGCATATTTTTGCTGGGGAAGCGGGGGGAGGGAGGGGAGGGGGAGCAACACAGTTTGTGCCCTTTCCACCATTAACATATTGCGTCTGACGTACGTAAAATGAACATACCGTCCATTACAAAGAGCGCCTGACATTCGCTACTTCCTTCACCCTTTTAGCTTAAGAACGATTTATTTTCCTGTTCCCATACAGTGATGGTAAGAAACGAAACATGTCAAGTGGAGTCGGCTCTTCAGTAATCGAAATATTTCAACATAAAAACCTGGAATGACGGAAAAGAGCCCTGCCGCCGCCTTTACTCCTTATTCTTGCTTTTATCTTAAAATTATAACCTGTTGGAAAATGGACAATTCATCTCGTTGGCGCCATACTCACGTACGCAGAATTATTTCTCTGCGAACTGTAATAGTTCTACTCACTCTGCAGCTTCCGCAGTGGCCTCCTCTCTGAGTCAGTATCTTTCCGAGGTTCATCCCTTCTGTTTGTGCTACGCTAGGGGCCCACATTTAACTCGTGGGCCTTCGTTCCTTGCTCCATGCTCTGTCCACCTGCTATTGCGTCACCGTCGCTGTTCCTAAAGAAATGGCGTTGTCTATAAATTAGAGTGTTCTTATTGCGATAAGATCTATATTGGAAAACCGTCCGACCCCTTCACGTGCCCTTAAAGAAACGTTCCAACACTACTATATACCGACCCTGTCCTGCCGCTGGAGAAAACCTTAACCGTGCTCCCCCGTCCCATTGGCATTCCACCAATCGTACGCCAGCAGTAACCTGCATGCTTCAGTGACCCTTCATCTCGGGCCGGTCTTTTCAGCACTCCGGCAAGCTCATACGTGGAGGCGAAGTTCAGGGCTTCCGCCTCAGACACAGAAATCTGCCGTACACAAAACGATCTTTGCCCGAGCGGTTTCGCAGCCTTCAAGCGCCTCCGCCGATCGACCGTAGTCGCGAGCGCCTTCCGTCGTCTTCTCATCGTTCCCCGACGTGCTCCACTGGCTCGACCCGCCGCCGCTCCCGTTCTCACTCCCCACGTGGGCGTGTCCGCCGACCGACCGCTGTAACGACGTAGCGACGGCGTAGTTACTCGCGCCTTCAGTCGTTTCCACTTCGCTCTCGCTCGCCCCCACACGGGCCTGTCTACTGACCGACAGCCGTGAAAGACATAACGATGGCGTTGTTCCTCGCGCCCTCAAGTCATTTCCTAGTCGTTCCTTGACGTGCTCCACTCGCTTGACCCACTGCCACCCCTGTTCCTGCTCTCGTTCGCCCTCATGGGGACGTGTCCACAGTCCCATCGTCTTCACTCGCTTTCCCTCGTTCTTTAAAGCGTTCCCAGTACGCTGCCAGTTTCACCACCGCCTCTTTTTTCAGTCTTCGTCTGTTTGTCACCCGTCCCCACCTTAACCAGACCTCAAGCTCAATTCTTCTCTCACTGGGCCGCCTACGTCGCCACTGCTACCCACACCAGTCTCACAGTTCACCCCTCTCCCGCCTTCCGTCAGTGGTTTCAAGCGAGACTTCATAGTTGGTTCCCATAGTTCTCATAGCTGGCACCCTCGATCTTCTCTTCATCCTCCTTCTTCTCTTCTTCTCCACCTCACCCTCACTCTCCTTGTCACCCATCCTCCCCGGCCGAGGACGTTTCTCCGTCGCGCTATAAACTCCCCTCTAGTCCTGGTCCATCATACCCGTTTGTCGCCCTCCAGAACTAAGTCTCTCCTTCACTCACGCGAATGTGGTCTACGTATCCAGGCCTCCCCTCGCTTCGCCGTTTAACCGATCTGCTTTGTTGTAAGTATTTTCATTGCCGGGGCATTCGCCCCAGCCACGAAACATAGGCTGATTCACTCTGGTGGTCATCCTTCCTCCGAGACTGGATCATTCCCAGCTCCTCTATTTTTCCTCGCTGCGCGACCCTGTCAGACTTATAGGTGTCTTCCAATGCTGACGGAGCGGCCTCTTTCGACTCACCGGCCGCTAACTTCCCGAGAATGAGTCTTCAAGGTACTTGCTCCTCTTGTCCTAACCCACACGTATGGGGCCATCAATGGCATAACCTCTGGGTCCAGTTCCTCTGTGACAACCCTGACGTACCCGACACCATCCCCAACGTTTTTCGAAACGACGGGGGCTCAGGGATCTCCTGCGTAGCTTGTTCCTCGTGGCTGTTCGTCACTCCTTTTTCGTATTGGCTACCCACGTTCCCGCCGCTGATACTCTTTAATCTTTAATCTTTAATCTTTAATCTTTAATCTTTAATCTTTAATCTTTAATCTTTAATCTTTAATCTTTAATCTTTAATCTTTAATCTTTAATCTTTAGTCTTTAGTCTTTAGTCTTTAGTCTTTAGTCTTTAGTCTTTAGTCTTTAGTCTTTAGTCTTTATCTTTAGTCTTTAGTCTTTAGTCTTTAGTCTTTAGTCTTTAGTCTTTAGTCTTTAGTCTTTAGTCTTTAGTCTTTAGTCTTTAGTCTTTAGTCTTTAGTCTTTAGTCTTTAGTCTTTAGTCTTTAGTCTTTAGTCTTTAGTCTTTAGTCTTTAGTCTTTAGTCTTTAGTCTTTAGTCTTTAGTCTTTAGTCTTTAGTCTTTAATCTTTAATCTTTAATCTTTAATCTTTAATCTTTAATCTTTAATCTTTAATCTTTAATCTTTAATCTTAATCTTTAATCTTTAATCTTTAATCTTTAATCTTTAATCTTTAATCTTTAATCTTTAATCTTTAATCTTTAATCTTTAATCTTTAATCTTTAATCTTTAATCTTTAGTCTTTAATCTTTAATCTTTAGTCTTTAGTCTTTAATCTTTAGTCTTTAATCTTTAATCTTTAGTCTTTAGTCTTTAATCTTTAGTCTTTAGTCTTTAATCTTTAATCTTTAGTCTTTAATCTTTAATCTTTAGTCTTTAATCTTTAGTCTTTAGTCTTTA
>JAHPZR010000567.1:0-15000 GCA_019787425.1 Platygyra sinensis | reverse complement strand
TTGTGTATCACTTCATGACAGTCACAGTCGAAGATCGCATGACACACATGCAAGGATCTCATTTGCATATGGTGGCTTCGTGTTGACACCACATTTACCCCACGCTCACAAAATCAAGGAATTTCTCGGACAGTTTCTTTTTTGAAATGACAGAACTGGTAGGCAATCGCTTGTAATTGTTAATCTCAGCATTGAGCAGCTGTTTTTGGTACAGATGCTTGTATAACTGCTTATGAAATCGATAAGTAAAACAGTACAGATCAGTAGAATTTTATGCATATTGAAGCTTATTTGAAGCTATTCTAATTTATACGTCGCCTTCGTAACGTAAGCTTCATGGGAAACAAATATTGAAATGAAAATACCGGAAGAACGAAGAACTTTCAAGCTGTTAACCAGGTATTTACAAGTGGAGGAAAAAAGAGAAAACCCTGGAGAACAGTCAAAACTTTGAGATTCGTTTGTTGAAAAAGTGATATTTCTAGCCAAGCATTAAATACACATAAATGCAATAGGCTGAGAGTTCTGCGATGTCCAAAATAATTAAGTTAAAAATTTGATTGCAATTTGTCCTGGGTGTCCCGAGAGACAAATGTTACTTGTGACACCCAATGCCTTTGTAGTCACACAACATACACAACTCATTCTTTTGGTAGAGCTTGATCGCCAGCTAATTGAAATGTTGACTGATTATCATCGGTCCTTATCATGAAAACTGTAGTATTCCTGCACACTTTTCTCCACTGGACTGATATTGAGTTATTTTGGTCAAGTTCAAAGTGGCCTTTAAATCAAAGGAAACCTGAAAGTAGTAGTTTACTAACTTGAGGCAGAAAAAGACCAAAGAGATGATAATAAGCCAAAAACAAACAAGCATGGTTAAGGATGGAGACGACTAACACAGATTACAAACAACAAAATTGAAAACTTTAGGCTCAACTTTTAAGACAAGCATACCATGATGAAGCTTAACTGCAGTCTCCAATGTGTCCCTCTAATTGTTGTGTGATAAATGGCCCTTGTACTGTTTTTGTCCAACTTTAAATTTTGGCCATCTAGTGAGAGTCCATTTGTACGGCTGAAAAGAGCACCTCCAAATAGTAAAATGGCTGGGTTTGTGAGTTGATGATGATGATGATGATGATGATGATGATGATGAGTTGCATCTTGTAAAAGTGCAAAGCTAAGTTGGGAAATTTTACAGTGAGGGGAAAAGATTCTGTTTTCAGAATTCTATTATTTAGGAATTTTAAGATACTCTTTCCATCCATGTTGAATAGACCTTTGCTAATTTTAGGTCGCAAATACCAAAAGTTGAATAAAACCAAGGGCAGTTCCACTACAAAGTACAGATGAACCATGTCACCAGTTTTAGAATTCTAAATGGTGGTACATGTATTTTTATTAATTGTTTGATTTGGTGTTTACTTGAATTCATTACAGAAAATCCTTTGCGGTGTTCTGAGTCATTGGCATCATCAGGTCCCTCCGATGACAGTCAAACAGATTCCCAACCTGTATCTACACATGGAAAAATTCTGGTCCAAGGACCAGTGAAGGAAGGAACAGGTGTGTGCATGTTTGAATTTGTATTATTACATGCTAGGCATTAAAATGTCTTCATTAAACAGTTTTTGGTGGACTGTTGAAAGTAATTGTTGTTTGGTTTGCATTAATGTAATAGGCCATTGCAGAAATGTGAGAGGACTGGGAAAGAGTATGGTTGTCTTCCGTTTGTTTGAAAACTAAGATATTCAAATGAAAGATCAACTAAAATTGACAGTCTTTACCACAAATAGAAGTATTTGGAGGTGGAAAATGGCAGAATGGTAGCTCTTCAAATATCACCCAAAATAAGGAGTTTGTATGGAATGGGTAGACAGGCAATAAGATTATAAGGGTTTGTATGGAATTTTGCAGCTTTTGTAACAGTAAGGCTCCCATTTGGACAATTTTCCGCTGAAAACTGTTAAACTTGGTTGGGTAACTTTTCATTTATTAACCTTTCAGATGAAATGTTTAGATTTCTAATCTAATCAATATAAGAAACTTGTCCCAGTGCTCTCACATTTTTGTAATTGGCTATGCATCACACGATTGGCTTACAAAAACTTGTAGTAGTGCTTTTTTCATCCAATCAAAAGCAAAAGTAATAAATTTTGACTTGTTCACCTTTTGGTGTTCTTCATCTTTCTGTCAATCACATGTATTCGGCATGAAGTTCTGATAATTTGGTTTACTGGATTTTCTGTGTCCTTTGCTTTGTGATTGGTCAAAATGGTAACTTCGGTTTTGGATTTACAAAAGTCAATGGAAAACTACTCTTTATGAAGTGTGAAATCTTAGACTTATATTTATTAAAACATAATGAAATTGAAAACTGGCTAGTACATGACGAAAGTCATATAAGGTTAGTCAACATGATCATGAGACAAAGAAAAGCATGAGGGTTAGTTGTGCCTTTTTTGGAGTGGAAAGATCTTGACAAGTCCTTTATCTGAAGCTCACAAGAAGCACAACCCAGGTCTCTCTTAGGGTCTGTTGGAGACTTTTCCTGGATCTGGTCTTAGCTTAAGGTGATTCCTCAGTATTGCATTGCGCATCCCTACTGTGCATGATTTTCGAGTCATTTGCTCACGCAAATGAGCGTGTGGTTGAGTGAGTGCACATACATAACATGAGAGGTTTCCCTCAGGCTAAGCTTGACAGTGAAATAAATGTTCATTTTCTTGAACACAGTGACCTACAGTGTATAGTTTTTATTTCAGAATTTCAATGAGAACAGTATCCTCAATAACTTAAAAAAAATAGCTGAAACCTTTGGCTACTTTTTTGGCAAATAAAATAAATTATACAGGGGGATAGATAGCAGGTCAAACAGAGCATGTCCAAATTATATTTCCTTTAAAGGATAAAAAATGCAGGATATTTGAAGACTTTTTCCTGGGATGTAGATGAATAAACAATCAAAGAAAGTCAAACCAAAAACTGTGTGTGATATACATGTAGCACGCTGTATTGAAAAATAATCAAGCTTATTTGTTGTGCACTGAGATTAAGGTCACCTAAATAACCATATTTGTCAGCATTGTGGCATGAAAATTAGCAATTAACTAATTTATCAATTTATCCATCGACTGGTATTGATAATCGACATCAATCGATAACCACACAAATCTTCGCCATCGATTGGTCATCGATTATGAATATCAATCGATTAATTGATATCAATTGATATCAATTGTCATCGATTATCGATTCCGTCGATTGGATACCCCGGGAATGTTGCAAACAGGGCATTTTTGGTTCTTAACTTTATCTCCTTCATTTCTTTGAAATTATGTTCTTTCAGCACTAGAAGCATCAGGGGCTGAAGCTGGATCAGACAAGATTGCAAGCAGTTCTGAATCAAAGGCCAGCACTTCAGCATTATCATTTACACCACAAACAAATCCTGCCGATAAAGCTCCAGCTCCAGCTTCAAATGGCTTTCACTACTCTCCAGGATTCCTAGCCACAAGCAACCTTTCTCAGCTGGCAGAATTAGCAGCTAACAAGTCTGCCATGAATCAAATACCATCAAACAATACACAGTTACCTGCTGCACAACCTTTACAACCTCATGTACTTGGAAACCAAAGTAGATTCATACTTCCTAATCAGGGAATGCCCCCTTCAATGTTCGGAGCATACCCATCAGGTCCCCTGATGCACATGCAGGGGCAATTTTCACCAGCCCCAGCTCAGGTACCCCCACCATTTGTCAAAGGATCCATCATTCAGCTGGCTAATGGAGATTTGAAAAGAGTTGAAGATCTTACTACAGAAGATTTTATTCACAGCACAAGACTCTGTCCCGATCTTAAACTGGAGACAAGTACAGTTGTCAAAATAGAAGAAGGTTCAGATTCTGGAAGTACGCATATTACTTTCACAATCAACAGTTCGAAAACACAGGTTAGTTGAGTAACAGAATGTAGATACTGCAAAAGCAAGCAATTGAACTCCAGTATACGTGTACTATTAAGAGGCATTTCAGTTGATTGTTTATTGATATCCCTAATTGGCCCTCCATCAACACTTGATCAAACAAATTGTGATACTGGCTGCCAGCCCCTTTTAACTTCCTAGTTATTTCAGGCAGCCAGACTCCCTATATCTATCTCTATCTATTTGAATAATTTATTTGCATGTAAGTAAGTTTATGGGGTAAATAAAATTGTTGTTGTTGTTGTTGTTGTTGTCAATCAACACCTCGCTCGACACTCAGTTGACATCTGGATTGATACCCAGTGAAGAGTCAACTAATTTTCGCAGTCATGCCATCGAGTGTTGATCTATAGACCTGAGTTGGTTGACACTCTGCCAATTATCAACCAACTGTCAACTGAGATGTTGATCAAGTGTTGGTCTAGTATTGACTGAGAATCAATTGAGACGTTGATAGAGTGTCGACCAAGATATCGATCAAGGGTCGATAGAGCTAGAGGGTATTGATCAACCCTTTACTACGGATGCCTTAAATACACGATCCAACACTAGTAGCCCAATTCAAGGGCTTGTATCATTTGCCATCCCTTCTTTTGTATGCATTTTCATCATGACAAACTAAATGCTTCAGGCACACACATTTTGACTTTGAGATTCATGTCTACATGGTAAAAGTTGGTTCAGTCCTGCTTTAAGCTATCTTCCTATTGAATGAATCATGCTGTCTCTCTCATATACCTCCAGGTGATTTTAAACTGCCCAGTTGAGCATCCTTTCTTTGTGTATGGCCAAGGTTGGACCTCGAGCATGCCTGAGCAGTCACTAACCAAGTACAAACTTAATTGTCAGCACCTAAAAGTTGGTGATGTGTGCATTTTCCTCTCTCCATCGAATCCTATTATTCCAGCTGGTGTTGCTCTGTCAAGTGGACCAGCAACGCAAGTAAGCGGAGGGAATTCTACTCTAGCACAGTCTGCTCCTGGTGTCTTGTCAAATGCAGCAAAAGCTCCTGCTGTAAGTAATGGCACAAGTCAAAGCACAACCTCAGTCTCAATGTCATATGCACAAACTATGGCTGGAATGACAGCCTTGCCTGGAAATATGCCGGGTGTTGTCGTTACATCTTCAATGCCTCTCGGCATTCCTGCTGTCTATTCAGGAACATTCCCTTCAATGCAAAATATTGGTCAGGGAAAAGCTAGTGTTCAGAGTGTTCCTGACAGGTCTGTGCCACCGGCACAGCCCGTACAAGGAGTAGGAAACACATCAGATGGTAAACCTTCAGATCCACTGCAATCCACTACAGCAGTACCAGGGGGATTCCCCTTACCTGGTACATCTTACTACCAACCACTTGCAGGAACATTGATGACAGCCATGCCCCCTGGGCAGACATTTGTACAGGGAACAGTCATGCCGCAGGGTTCGGTAGGAAACGGATTGCTTGTTGCTGCAGTTGGGTTTGTACCAGGTAGGCCACCAGCTCCTTTTGTTCAACCTGGAATGCTATATGGCACTACACCAATTGAAATGCTGCCAAAGGGGACTGATAGCAAACCAGAGGAATACCCACCACAAAAAGGAAGAACAGACACCCAAGCTGAATTGACCCAACCTGACGCTAAGAGGGCAAAAGGGGAAACAGAAGTGAAATAGGGAGATGAGTGCTTTTATATAGAACACAAAGTCATGTAGATTAAAAGAGATTTATAATCAGGTTATATATATATAAAAAAGAAAAGTTTCTTTTAACTTGTATTTATTTGTAGGTCATGTTAACTTCTGAAGTTATCTAAATAGTTTCATCCCATTCATTAGTTTATAGTGTGTATAGTCAGTACATAAAGTTGTGAATTTTGTCAACCTGTAGTTTTAGGATAACCACTTGATATTTACCTTGCCTTGTTCCATGCTGAAAGTGCTAACAAATGTACTGTCAATGATTTCATTCAATCTTTGATCAAAAAACTGTAAAATTTTGAGCTCATTAGAATCACTTCAAAATGTAGATGCTCACTTGATCTTGGCCCTGTCAAAATTTATATCTACATGTAGCTGAACCTCCTGTACCAGCTAAAAATGTCAAATTATCTGTTAGTAGTCCTTCCTCACGGGGTGTGCCCACAGGGGTTCCAAATTGCCTACAGTAACTTTTTGAGGTTTAATCCATGCACAAATTCAGGCATCAACCCTGTTTCAACACCACTGAATGAATTCAGTCAGCTATAAGTATGATTACTAGTAAGCAAATATGCAAAACAAGAGTCCAATCTGGTTATCACATGAGAACAAAGTGACTTATCAGTAAGCACTTTTTCATGAAGTACATGTCATAATTGTTAGACAGTGAACCTCAATGTAACAGTACTGTATTTATTTTAAGTAGCCTAAAAAACGTTTGGCTTAAAATATTTTTGTTATTTTAAATTATTAATAAACTGTCAAATTACACTTCAACTCACTATACAGTAACTTAATATTATAAGGGGTGGCTTGTGTATTTTTTTTTATTAATAGTTGATTTTCAACTTAAAGTTACAGAATAAAATTGTCATCTGTTCTGTCACTGATCGGTAATTTGTACAGCTTGTATAAATTCAAATAGAGTGGAACTGAAAATCAAGAAGTATTGCACAGTAAAAGTGAAAGGTTGTTTGACTGGAAAAGTGGCAAAAAATAAAGATTGGTCCACTGGACTTGGTGAACAATGACACTCTTTGCTCAGATCAAAAGGTAGCCATTGTACTACAATTATCAGTTGAGTAAGGCACTATCGAAGTTTGGTGACAAAGTTTTAATCAGAAAATTAAGGGTGTTGTCACAGGCAACTTACCCCCTTTCAGTTGATAACAATATCAACAGCTGTGGATCACCTGTTCCACCACCTACAATGTCGCACTCTTTGCTGTCAATGGGGTCTTAGACTGACGTGTTGCCACTGGAAACAGAGCCAGTTACCATGACAACAGCATGATTTTCATGTTAACCTGGTGAACAAACTTATTTCATGCCTTACTCAGACAACTGATAATTGTAGTAAGTTCAGCATGATTGAAACTTTTTTGAGTACACACTTGACAGAGGCTAATTTAAAGCAACACAGACATTGCAATTTTGTTCACAGATTGTACTTGCAGTCACAAAGTTTTCCAGTTATTTCAGATGTAATATTATGTAATTTCAGCTGAGAACATTAAAGAAAAAGTTAAATGTACATCAGGAAGAAACTTAAATTACTAGTTTTATCTGATTTACTCAGTAAGATTGATAATTTATCTGGTACAAAAGTTTGAAGTAAGTACTGTATCCTTTGTAATTTCCAAGTTAGAGTTTGTGTGATGGAGGGATTGGGTTAAGCAAGTTACCTGTTGTATCGCTTTAAAATGTTAATACTTGTTCTATTAATTGATTTTGTAGTCACTGAGATTTACCTTTTGTTTCCTGTGAAGTATAATTTTACAGTACTGTTGCTTTATGTATTCCAGTACAAAACAGTAGCCAACAGTGTCACTGGTGTATTTGTAATAAACAAAACCGAGCAACTTGAGTTTTTAATTTTGGATGACATATTGCTATCACTTTTAGAACTCCAAGAATGATGGCTTTGCAAAATTTAAACATGCATCTCTAACAAGTACTCTTCATCAATAATGGATAGATGAAGCAATTTGCAGTTCCAGATTGAAATAATTTGTTGGTAGTTCAAATTCTCAAAAAAAAGACAGTGGAGCCTATTTCTACAGTTGCCAACAGGCCATAAGCATGTGAAAGTAACAGGATGGCCATTTTATTGGTGGAAAGTCGAATGTCTAGCTTGTTTGCAACTGCCCCCTACCCCACAAAAATATTGGGGATTTTGTTTTGAAGGGAGGGGGTGGATATACACAGGCTACACATTTCATGACTAGTCTAAATTCAGCGAAGTCTAAGGTATATCACAGTTGCACTATTCCTAAAGTAATGTCATGTATGTAATGTATATGTAATTGGCCACTCCCCATTGGGCGGACCAGTGTAAACAATGATAAATAAACATAACTAATTAAGAATCCCAACTGGCAGGAGGCTGACCAGTTGGCTATTTACGAGCGTAGCCAAGAGGTTGAACCTGGGGCTACCAAGAACAACATCAGCTAGCTGTCAGAATGGGATTTGAACCTGTGACCTACAGATTTCAAATCAGGTGCTCTAACCAGTTGGTCACACTGCCTCCTTTGACATAAAGAACAGTTTTTTTATAAGCACAAGTGCCAATAGAAGCCTTTAAAAAGTTGAAACATCAATTGTTGTCATAGAATGTAAATATTGGAGAGACAAACATAACTGGTTTGAGTGGTGGTACAGACAGAGTAAAAGTATAAAGAATTACGCAGGTTGGGATTTCAGAATGTGGTCAGTAGCCATTTTAACAGAGGTGGCCAAATAACAGGTTTTCTTATTAGAAAATGTACAGGCATTTTGCTGGGACAAAAAAGTGGCCATACTAACCAGGTGACTGTATGGCAGGGTTCCACTGTAATCAGAATTTGTCATTGTGCTTTGTGCAGCTTTACTCATGCCATACAATCTGTTGTTCCAGTCTTTTTTCTAAAAGTGATAATTGCAATAATTACCACCTTTTACACAAAACCTATTTCAGTTAGCTATTTGTTCAGAATAAATGTACAAAATAAGAGGAACAATACTAGGCTACCAAATAGGTCTCAAATCTTAGGTTGTTGATAGTTACTAATAATACACACCAGTTTGATTAATTAATTGTGGATCACTAACAATACAAAGCTAATGTTTGATTTAATGTTTTAATTTAGATTGCTTATTCCTTAACAGTTGTTTGTTATTGAACATCTCCAAGTATGCAGATCGTACACAATGTTTAAATTATTTAACAAAATGTTGAAGTTGTATGTTAGTATTTATATTTTAGGTTACCAGTCTATGTAGTTGTCAACATAGTTTTGCTTAATAAACTTGAAGTTTACAGTTTTTTCTGTTATAAATTCATATAATTAACATGAATGAAAACCAATCTTTTGTGTCAGCAATTTTGCCCATCGGTAACACTCATGGTTTGAGCCCGAAATGTGAAACATAAAACAGCACAAAGTTAACATTTAGTACCTAGGTCGGCTTGCTTATTCTGCAACACCAGTGGAAAAAAAAGAAAATATACACTCTTGGGGAAATGGGAGGTGGCTGCTTTGAGGTCGGCACACACAAGAGGACTGGCCCCTGTGACTACTCCCTGCAACAAGTCCCTTGAAGAGTTTACGCAAAGGGACTGGTCGCAGGGACTTGTCCCACAAACGGTTCACACGAAGCGTTCTGGGGACCAAGTTGCAGGGACTTGTCCCAAAAAATCAAACTGGTTTGAATTTGTGAGACTAGTTGCAGGGGCAAAAGTTGGTCCATGCGACTACATTTTGAAGCAAAAATGGCCAGTTCACAGGATGGGACTAGTCCCTGCGACTTGTTGCAGGGACTAGTCGCAGGGACTAGTCCCCTCGTGTGTGCTGACACTTTATAGGGGTTCGTCAGGAGTTATCCCCTTCAATGTGTCGAGATTTTTGTGGCCCTTTGGTGAGGAGATTGACAGCACAACCAGGTGCATTTGATATACATTCATAAGAAGCCTCTCTCTGAATCAGCATATTGATTATGTAAAGAAGACAGTTTGTAAGGTGCTGGGGATTTTTTCCAAAAGCACAACCATTGTTTAAATAAATTATTCTTCCAATTTTGGATTACTGTAGTGCTGTTTTCCATGGATGTGGTAGAGAGAATGAAGACTAATTTATTAGCTCAAGATGTTTGATTTCTTTTTGGTTCATGCCTTCATCCTTATTTGTTCGTATTAATATCTCACTTTGTTACACTATTTATTGCAGTTTCATTTTATTTCTCATTGTACAACTGACAATGGATGATGTTTCATCCCAAACATATTTTGATTAAAAAAATGAACTTCAAGAACATTGCATGGTTAATCAAAGCAATATCTTACTTCGTGCTGCTACAAAGCCTTGGTATTATTATTTTTATTACTATTGCTATTGTTATTGTTATTATTATTGTTATTATTATTATTATTATTATTATTATTATTATTACTATTACTACATTACTATCACTATCACTATTATTATGATTATTATTATTACTATTAATATTATTATGATTATTATATTATTATTATTATTTTAAATTATTATTATTATTATTGTTATTATTATTATTGATTACCAGGGCCATCATTAAGTTTTTAATGACCTGTAGCCTCATTCTCCACACCTGTAGCAAACTTGTTACTTTGTGGTTGAATTCTATCAACAACAGGTAATTTCACATATAGCATCAAGGGAAAATCAAGCATACTCAGCTGTAACTGGTATTACAGGCTATGGCTCTTAAGGACAGCCCTGATTATCATCGTCATCGTCGCCATCGTCATTATTATTATTATTATTATTATTATTATTATTATTATTATTAGTTTTGAGTCACCTGTAACCTCATTCTCCACACCTATAGCAAACTTGTTACTTTGTAGTTGAATTCTATCAACAACAGGTAATTTCACCCGTAGCATCAACTGAGGGAAAATCAAGCATACTCAGCGGTAACTGGTGTTACAGGTTATGGCCCTTAAGGACAGCCCTGATTATAATTATTATTAGTATAAATTTACTGTAGTCTACTGTGAATCCGTGAATTTGATTGGCTATATTACCCTTTTCTATCTGCCGATAGAAGACAGTTTCGCATTGGTGCACATCGCACATCACGTTTGAACCTGATGTAACATAATAAAACAGTTCTTTTCTACGCATTACTTGACATTTTTTTCTTTTTATGCAATGAGACTATGGTAAATTTATACTAAAACAATTAGACTACTCGCCCTCATTTTCTACAAGCCATAGTCAACTCGGCTGCGCCTCATTGACAAGCTGCTCGTAGAAAACAAGGGTGAGTAGTCTAGTTGTTAATTATATTCCCAATGCCCCCCAAACCAACAAGAAAGTCTTTCTGCATTTAGTAATAACTGCACACTCGACCTGCAACAATAATTTATTATGGTTCTGAAAAAGGGATTTTCTACAAGTCTCCAGTAAACTCATTAAAATAAGTCTCAATTGGTCTTGTAATCAATATTCTTCCTTCTGTAAGTTTGCTTACTAAAATTGTACATAATTACTATCAAGTCATCTTTAGAAATGGCAAGTCCCAGACATTTTTTTTGATAAAGCGCTATCTGTGAGGCCAAAATGCACAACCCACAAATGTTTGAAAGACACAGACTACACATCAAAGTGCTGGTCCTAGTATCCAGTAAGTCCTTGTAACTCTAATATCTAGTATACACTTTCAAACCAAATTGAAGAGGAAGAAGAAGGGTATTGATTGACACGCAACTGCATATGCCGTTGGCACACGTGATGTCCAAATTGTTTGGTTGTGACAATAAATTGGGGATAATTAAAAAGATCATAACATCCTGGGGAAACGTTTCTCTGAGGAAGTAAGCTACAAATCAATATAATAATTATATTAAGTAATCACATGTTAGTTAACATGTGCTCAGGAGTTTTCTTTTCAAATAGTACGTCATCAATCTTGATTTTGTGCCATAGGTTAATATTTAACTTTCCATTTTTTAGGGTTGGCAAAGAAAAACTGTCAATTTAGTGAAAGTTTGCATTAATTGTGAATTGCTTTAGACGAACTTATACACAGGTATTTAACCTATTGTAAGTAGATTACAAGCAGAATTCTATTGTACGAGTAAGCAAACAAAAATGTGTTACTCTCCAAAATATTTAGTCTGTCCACAGAGTGATGTTATTTTCCTGCAAGTTATTTTTCTTTGGATCTGTGCCAGTGGGAAAAAGTGCAGAGCAAGAGAGCAACTAGGAAGTGAACAAAAATATTAAAATTATAATTAGTTTTTGTCTCTTCCCAGCCTCATCCCTTGCATTTTAGCTCAATCGTGTCCCTCACTGCTAATACTTTGCATGTGATCTTGACAAACTCAAGACAAAATAAAGGGTCTGTGGACAAACTATACAAAAATTTAATATGCTCCCACAGAATGTTTTTTGGTTTGAAACACATCCCCCCCCCCCGGCCATTTCACAAGAAACATTTTTACAGCTTAGTCTTGCCTGAGAATTTCCAAAAACCTCGATAAGGAAGAAGGGGAAAGAGAAACCTTAGGGTTACTTGTCTCAAGCTGGCATACTTGCAACTAGTATTTGCAACTCTCAATGTTTAACCTTACCAAGCAGACTTAAATTATTAAGAGAAGACATTATTCAGTTGCATAGTAACTCTAATAAATGTGGTTCGTCTTGGAAGCTCCTTCAGCTTCTCTGCTCCAACATAAGTACATGTTGACCGCACTCCACCAAGAATATCCCGGACAGTATCATGAACGTTGCCACGGTAAGGGACTTCCACTGTTTTACCCTCTGATGACCTGGAAGAAGTTCCAAATAAGATGCTGACTGTTGAACATGACTGATCAATAAATCTTACTACAAGCCTATCGCTCTGCTGTGAAATTACTAACCATAACCCTGAAATACTCAGTGCAAACGAGTAACTTAAGATACAAGTTAGGGGACATATACAAAACATGGACCGGGGTCCATGGACCACCCCATGGACCTAGTCCATGGACCACCCTATGGACCCGGTCCATGGACCACCCCATGGACCACCCCTAATTTTCAATAGGAAATTGCCCCTGTTAATATGAAAATTTACCGGAGGTCAGGTATGAACGAAAACACATTTTTTGCTTACGTCCTCGAGGGGTTACGTCCTTGAGCGGCTGCTTTGGGATCGCACCCCATAAATGGGAAGACCACAAACTCGATTTGAGATACAGAAGATCTAGTGCATTTCTACCCCCAATATTTTCATTCCAGCTTGTAAATTTAATGGGAGAGCAAGAATGTATTCAGCTTTCGTATTGAACGAAGCGTGACCTCGGAGGCAGTAGGTTGCCGGATAACATAACTCGCTCCAGCCCCTTCGCGCTCCCTCATCCAAGATGGCAGTTGCCTTGAAACGATCCAAAGATCACGTGATTATTTACTGCTCGTACCGACAAAGTACGTCTGTATTGCAAGCTATGTACAGTCGCAAGACTTTGCTGTACTACCCCGGGTAAAACCGCTAACCCGCTAACCCGCTGTTATGAGACAAACTCTCAAGGACGAAAGCAATAAATACGAGTCTGTGTTTTTCATACCCTGACCTCCGGTAAATTTTCTTATTAACATGGGCGATTTCCTGCTGAAAATCAGGGGTGGTCCATGGGGTGGTCCATGGACCGGGTCCATAGGGTGGTCCATGGACCCTGGTCCATGTTTTGCATACGTCCCAAGTTAGGTTTTTAGTTTGGTTTTATGGTTGGCTGTTTTGTTACTTAGGAGAAGCAGAAGAGAGCAGAAAATGAAATATTTGTCAAATTCCAAAAATGGGTCATTCATAAAGCAGCAGAAATTTAATTAGCATCCTGGTAAACTTAGCCAGACTGCTTTGGTATGCAGTGGTTCTAAATTTGTCAGCAGATAAAATTGCACCCTGTGACTGTTCCTGTGTTTTATAATATTTTAATTTAAGTCTTATCAAAATTAGATCTGGGATTTTTCTTACTACCAGACTTCAAACAATATATCAGAAATAGCCTTCATCTGAGTATTACAAAGAGCCTTTGTGCCTCTTATGTTGGCGAGACAAACAAACATCTTGTGAACATTTAACGTCTGATTAGAACTCTCACATCTTTCAGTACATTCATGGGTTGGAAACCTGCAGAGCTTTGTGCTCAGAGAATTGCTTTTCAATCCTTGACACTGCCTCCACGTCTTTTCAACTGAAAGTCAAGGAGGCCGTACACATTGGGTGGGAAAACCCCTCATTAAACATTAGCAAGGTAATCATATTAATTTAACCCTTTCATTTTAAATTTTCAGTGTTGAAATACCCATTGTTTTTCTATCATTGTATTTTCTAGTGCCTTACTTTCACGTTGTTATTTAGTATTCATATATTCCATTTAGCTCTCTTTTATATCACACTGACTAGCGGTTCATTTGTATTCGCAACTGAAGATGGATGTTGTTCATCTGAAACATGTATTGTACTCAAAATTGTGTGCTTTTACCTCAAAGATATTTCATGTCTGCAACTAGTTCGCAGTCTTAATTACCAATGAAACAATTGTTACACCCTGACAGCTTACTAACCTGTAATTGGCTACTCCTCCAGAATGTTTTTGCATGGCAGTGCATGAGCTCATGCCGTAGAATATCTTGTATTTCTTTCCATCACGTTCTATCAACTCTCCACCTGATGTATAGAACAGTACTAAGATTGTTTTGTTATAGTTAGTGGCAAGATGTTAATTTAAATGCTAATATATTTCCTCTTACAACTAGACTACAAGTCCTGCAACAAGTCATGAATACACTGAGATGTAAATAAATTGTCTTCCAGGTGAGTATCCCAAAAAACAAATCAAGTTTAAATCAAATCTAATCAACCACAATTTTCTCAATTATGGCAAAATGAAGCAATCAGAATTCACAAGATATCAGAACATTAGCACAGGGAAAACTGTGCACCCTTTGAAATTAAGAGTTTCTTTGCTTGCACACCTTATTCTGGCTTAAGAAAACTATTATTGCTCATTTTGGGCAAACCATAGATAAAAACAGCCATAATATGTTTGTCTCTGTTACAAAAACCTCTTAAATGAAAATCAATTTTGAATTGTACAAAATCAAACTCATTTTCACTTTAAAAGTTCTCAATTAATGCATCTTGAAATGAAGGTACTATTTAGGAAAAAGAAATGACTTTATGATCAACACATAATTCTCAATGAAAATCAGACTTTTCTTACCTGACTGATCATGCCCAGCAAACATCCCTCCCATCATAACAAAATCTGCTCCAGCACCTAACAGAAACAAGCAAACAAAAATCACAGATGTT
>JAHPZR010000565.1:90000-149916 GCA_019787425.1 Platygyra sinensis | reverse complement strand
ATCCGGTCAATCATTATGTTCGAGGACTCCAAGGAAAATGTGTACAAAATTGCCTCAGCAATTGTTAATGGACGAAAAAAATTTTCCATTTTTTAGAAGAAACCAATTTAATTAGGAACTCTCCAGACTCGATTGAAATTTTCAAGGACTGCAATCAACATTCATGAATAACCCTTTTGATTTTCTTCAATCCTTTAGGAGAAATAAAACTTTGTTTTTAGGCAATTGGAAGCCCTGTGACGCATGGGTGCTAGCTCAAGGTTTATTTTGGCTTGTTTTGCTATTTTGAATTTACTTTTCCTCTTTAAAATTTAAATACAGTAGTGCAATTAAGATAAGAAGTTAACTTTGATGTACACTCTTTTTTATAAGAATAGAGTTTTTCTGGCCTCGAGGCTGAACATCCTTATTTCTGCCGAGTTTAGGCTGAAAATATTCTTTTGAACATTCTTAGATAATAGCGCATGGCATTTGTGTTAAAATAATTTTTGAGCCAGACTGCTGGCATTAAAAAATAATTTGATTTTACGAAATGGGTTGATAATGTGAATTGGCCAAGCAATCGGAAGCTGACGTTTCGAGCGTCAGCCCTTCGTCGGAGCGAATTGAGGAACCCACAATGGGCGCCAAAAGGGTTTATTTTTCTTAATTTTATCCACAAAGAGTAACGTTTTATTTCATCGCGCGATTTTATCCTTCCTAATTTTAACTTCCATACAATGCCTTGAAGAGCGCAAAATTCTCAACTGCCCAATGTGTAACGTAACACCGCGCATTTAAAGCAGTCACGTCTCACTTGATACGCGTACATAAGTCATTAATATTTGATCGATTCTTCGAATATTGTGAGTTTGAGACGCCTGTAGTATAATAAGTCCCCGTGGATAGAGGGGAGTCCCAGATAAATCAAAGATGAAACTCGCCTTCTGGGACTCCTAAGTGTTCGGTCTAGTCTGTATCGCGCTAGATTGTGCATGTGCACAAGAAAAGAATTCGTGCGGCTCGTGATTTACGAATTCTTCTCGTGTTCTTCCAACATCTCGCGTGGTTTATCAGCCTATAAACCATAGAAACTTGTAGTCTATTGCTTAAACAATTTTATCTCCAAATATAGCAACAGATGAAGTTGAATATCGATAGACTACGAGTAGTCTCTCTTTTCGCTCAGTCCTTCGAGTGAGACGCGAAAGAAACCCGCGAGAAAAAAAGTTACGCGCGAGATACTGGGTGCGAGAGGCAGGCGAGTCTAAGTCTTCTCGGCCGAGAGACTCTTCGGTGTGAATTTCTTGTCTAATCAACCGTATCCAATTATTGCGGGCCCAAGAGAGGCCCGCAACCCTAATCTTGACAGTGACCAGCGGATTCCGTATTACGCGTGCGCGCCACGTTTATAACAGGGACACTGAAACCGGAAGTTGAAATTTTGTTCCACCACTAAGAACGATCAGAATGCGAAAAATGTGTCAATCACAACAGCTTGTCACATTGGATGTCGGATGCAGACCTCTGTCACATGGAAGATCAAAGTACGTCGATCCAAGCTTCTGTTACTCCGGCTCAAACCTTAGCCGGAAAAATATTAAATCCCAACGCTCGTGAAAAATGTGTTTTGTTCCCTAGAACTTGAGCTTGAAACATATGTAAATTTATATTCGTTTGAATCGTCAATGAAATGACCTTTTATAAAATCTCTGATTACGCAGAACGGGCCGAACAAAAACCTCTTCACAAACCCTGACTTCGAAGGGATAAACACTGTTAGGGTTAATAGCTCTATCACATGTTCACATCGGCAAACAGTTCTATCTATTTCTTACACATCCCAGCCATATCAGTGTTAAGATTTCAGCGAAATGGAAGAAAACAACCGATCCGCGGCGACCCACGGGTCCGTTTAGTGGGGGCGGGGAAAAAGTCTAAAACGGGCCGAACAAAATATTCAGCTGAAGAAGAGTCTTAGACACGCGAAGAAGAGCACCCTGGGGACTAAGAGTTTTAAACGGAACCAGTTTCCCATACGGTCGGTCTAGTTCTGGCATTCTTGATTGGTGGCAGAAAACCGTATCGTTATTATTTATCTGCCCAATCACAGAGGTAGGCAAGCCTTAGGAGCCATTTCGCGTCGCTCCTGCGCGTCCTCGTACACGATAGCTTCGATACAGGCCAGTTGCTCGCCATAGTTTACTGCAGAAAGTACTAGAAGGAAGAACAGTTCCTATCACAGCCATTTCCCCCCCCACCCCCCCAGCGGGCCCCCCCCCCCCCCCCCCCCCCCCCCCAACACCCCCCCCCCAAACCAAAAAAAAAAAAAAAAAAAAAAAAAAAAAAAAAAAAAATGTAGGGGAGATTCGTTCGACTATCCGTCAGGAAACTCGCCGCAAATAGCCGCTGGACCTTTTCGGAGGTTATCGTAACATTTAGACCAGTGAGAGTGTTTATACACCCGCCGATGTCGATACCACTTTTCTTATTCGCCGCTTTCTTTGACATTTGGACGAAATGAATTTTTTTACATCACTTTGCTGGTGACTGAAACTTTTCCAGTCCACGAGTAATCTTTCATTCGCAATGGCTAGCCAGGTATGTCAAACTCTCACAATGCTTGTTTTGAGCGGGAAGATTAATGGTCATGCCATGAGGTGCTACTGGTCCTATGGAAAGCTACTTGCAAAAATATGAAATGTATAGCAGACAGTAAGGAGAATAAACTTCGAGATCTTGGGAGTAAAAGGGTTATTCATGATTTGAGAGTCCTTGAAAATTCAATCGAGTCCTGTAGAAGTCCTAAGAATTGGTTTCTAAAAAATGGAAGAATTTTTTTTTCGTCAATTAAATTGCTGATGCAATTTGTGTACGCATTTCCTCACATAAATGATTGAAACCTGAGCAAGATTATTGTCACTACATTAGGTGATCTGTCGGGTATTGTTACAGATTAACCTTATGGCTTTCTTAAAATAGCAAATAAGTAAATACTTGTATATTTTGAAAACATCTTTTGTGGAAAGATGTCTTCCCTGGGCTGCCAACTGAATTCAGAAAAAGTATAACTGACATTTCAAATTTTGCCTTCTGCGAAAAAGTCTTTGGATAGAATTTCGGTATCACCTTTAGTTTTGTTGTTTGCCCAGTGACAATGTTTTGCATTTCTTGGGTGACAACATATGCTGCAAATGATGCTGCTGAGACTTGATCTGTTCATGGAATCATCACAGGATTTTGGGACCACAAGGATGTGCCAGTGGAAAACATGCAGCTATGAAGCTGCTAAATTGATTCCAGCTGTTACTGAAGGCAGTAAAAGTGTGCGAAGAAAGAGGAGGCAGACTAGTTCGAATCTCACGAGACTGTTTTTCAGTATGCAACCTTCAGGACAAAACATATTTAATTTGCTGATGGTGTGCATGGTCAAAATCAGGACTAAAGAAGATTGAGTATTTTGTGGGTTTAACAACTTATTCTGCAGGATATTCTAACTGACTGAGTGAGTGAGCTCATTTCTCTGGGAATGGTTTTCTTGGGATACCCCTTTTGCCTATTTGGAGCAGAAATAAAATCTTCTGCTGAACATGAGAAAACACTGTTGTGATGGCTGAACCTTCCAAGACTATAAGCTCATATCCTAAAAAAGAAGTGATGTTAAGTTCTCATAAATCAGGTGTTGTTTATAATAGAACATCATATCACAGTCCAGTTGTAAATGAACTAATCGCCAACTTGGTACTACTTGATTACATTACATAGTGTTTTAATTTTTCCTACTTATTGGTTGATGAAACATCTGGATAACAAAAACCCTGAATATCATACCTATAAAATGGAAGAAATTTCACTCCATGGAAAAGTATTAGGAAGTTACAGCAAACATGATTCACATCTGAGACTGTGGGGTGGGGAGTATGAAGCAGAATCAAGAAGTTTAAAATTGTTTAGCCCAGACAGTACATTATCATGCATCAATCTTCTTCTGAATCCCCTACAATTACTAAGTTAGTGACCTGAACTTAATATGTTGACACTGCAATATTAATATTGTGTGTAATATTGTAAATCCTCCTCACTTCTGCCAGTAGTGTAAGTTGTGGAGGGGATGGGAAGACTTAAATTAGCAAAACAAAAGCAGGTGGTCAGTTTACCACTCAATATTTTGTAGCTCTTGAACAGGGTAGTGTTATGTTGAAGATTACACACACCATTACCAGTGACTTTCATGTTCCACCAAGGTTATGATTAATGTGTGAAGATTTTTTGGATCAGCGTTCCAAGACTGCACTGGTAATACTGTTGTTTGATTTTGTTTTGAAATTAAACAGGTGAAGGAAAGGGGATTATTAAGGGGGGAAGGGGTAGCTTAATAGAGGATTTGCAGTATCATAAAGTTATTTTTATAACTTATTATTTTGTTTTGGTTTTAAGGACGTTCCTATTTTATGACCCACCCTTCTGGGGATTGCATAACATTGACCCTCCTTTGCCTGCTTGGGATAAAAGTAACTGACACAAAATGAAGGAGCCTTTGAAGACTGTTTGGAACATTTTTTTGTTGAGAGGCTGGGTGGGTAGGCTATGATGCAGAAGTGAAAAGTGACAGTTTCTTGCAGAAGCTTAGCCATAATCATACTTCCCATAAAAACTGCTAGGATGTTGTTAGCGTCTGTGATGCAGGCTGATACTGCTCCTACCATTACTTCTTAGACCTCTGGTTAAGGTTTATTAAAGATAATTTAGAGTAGTTAAGTTGTTGATAAATATTTCATTTACCGAGCTATGAAGCTGATTGCAAAACAATAAATTACATCGAAATTGCAGTGTATTATGTTAAAAGGTACAGCAAAGACACCAGAACTAAAAAGCAAAGTAATAACTAAAAAGCATGTGTGTCAAAATTTGGTGGTAATATACAAATGATTCAGTTATAAACATTGGGTCACAACATGCAAGGTGAGACTTGCAAAGGCATACTCATGAGCAGAATGTATTAAGGACGGTGCCTACTATTGTTATTGCGCATACGGTCTGCGCATCTCGAGATACTCAGATTTCCTATGGGTGGTGCTTATAATACAGGGATATTTTTGCGCGGTTCAAAACTATGCGGAGAAAGTAGAACTTAGCAAGTCTTCTTGGTGTCCAAAAAGAAAATTGGGGGTAACCACGCATTTTTCAGAGATAATTAAGCTTCAATTGGGAAAAAAACGCCATACATTGCTTTGTATTTTAAAGCTTTTTACAAATATTGCTGATTAATTATCTTCGAAAAATGCGTGGTAACCCCCAATTTTCTTTTCGGATTTCAATAGCACTCGTTATGATTTGCTTTTCCCGCATATTCAGTGAATCGTGCAAAAAAACCTTTGAATTAGTAGGCACCGTCCTTAAATTTAAGCAAAAAGAAGTACAGTATACTATATAAGAGACTTATTTGATAACGTTTATTTCTTGACTGGAACTATAGAAAACTTCATTATTGGTTTACATGTTTCTTACATTCAGAACTGAATTGAATTGAATAGATGCACCCAATGTTTACGATAAATTTTCTGACCATAAAATAAATGTTTATTTTAAATTCTAATCCATGGTAACAATGTTGTGATCACAGTAACTGCTTACGCGCAAAAAATACCGAGTGGCTTTTAATAAATAAATCTGACAATCAAAGGCCGAGTCGGTAGGTTGTTTATAATTACCTACTGTAGTTTTTCCTTTTTTGGTTTTAACTTGTGACTTGTGAGTTTACTAGTAAGTAATACCTGACATACCTGCCTGGCCATTACGATGAAAGATTACTCAGGACTGGAAAAGTTTCAGCACAGCAAGTGATGTAAAAAAATCCATTTCGTCCAAATGCAAGAAAGCGGCGAAAATATTTAGGGTGTTTATGATGACTGTAAACAACAAAAGCGAAAGAACTGATAACTGAGGCAAGTGCATCGCTTTGCCTGTTACTATAAACTACGGCCCTGGAATGTCATTGTTAAGTATTTCACGTTTTCCTATACTTACATGTAATGTAAATGAAGAACACAAGGATTACAGATTAGGAAGATCGATATCAGCTTCTGAGGCAATTCAGAAATTCAGCTCAAAAGTCCAGGGGAAGCGGGCAGGGGGCGTGGGTTGTGTGGTCATACGTTGAACAAATTGTAACAGCTATATGAACACCCTAAATATACACAGGATGGTAATTTAACCACGGACAGTGCCTTAGTCATAATTTTTCATTGACATTGCCTCACTCATATTTTTTCTGGCTACGGCCCTCCACACTGAGGTAAAACAGGAATGCAAGCTGCATGCAGTAGCTTACTCGATCTAAATATTCAGCGGAGTTTACCTTCTGAGTGGTTATTCTGGCTGTTCTGCAAAGAGGTAAGCAAGTTTGCTACCTGGAGAAGCGTATCTCGTAAGTGATTCAGTTGGCCGTTGTTCTGGTTCTCCATTTAATATGTAAATTAAGGAACTAAATGTTGAGAAACGTGACAATCCCTGACAACTACAACCGAACACCGCGACAACGTGCGTGACGCTGCGAGAATAAATGACGTCAGTTTTGTTATCCCATAATTATTGGCGGATTTGGGCTCGCGGAAAGCTCAACATTCAACTTTGGGATGTAAAGACGAACATGACGTTACAATGTTGAACTTGACCTGGCAAAGTCCGACATTGCGTTACAGATGATTTATCATAGGTTCACACTGTTGGACGTTTTAATGAAATATCAGAAGTCGATATATATCACTACGAAGTCTAAATTTACAAACTTGGTATCGACAACACGAAATGTAAAGTTGACCTGAAAACGTGGTTTTAGCGACTTAAAATGAAGAGTTGATTGTTGAAGTTGGAAGTTGATTTGTATTTACCGACATTGCGTTGTTAAGTTCGAAGTTGATTTACGCGAATATTAATGTTGACATGACAAACTCCGATGTCGATGTGTAAAGTTGGATGTTGCGTTACAACTTTGATTTTTGGCGGAGATGGAACGCCATATGAGTAATCATGGCGAGCAACTGGCCTGTATCGAAGCTATCGTGTAACAGGACGCGAAATGGCTCCTAGTCTTGCTACTCTGTGATTGGGCAGAAAAATAGAAAGGTTTTCGATCTGGCACCAATCAGAAGCCAGAACTAGCCCGACCGTTTGGAACTGGTCCGTTAAAACCTTGTCCCCAGGGGCTCTTCTTCGCGTTCTTGACTTTTCTTCACCCGGAATTTTTTTTCGCCCGTTTTAGACTTTTCCCCGCCCCCACTAACTGACCCTGGGTCTCCGAGGATGGAAGAAAACCAGAATGTAATAATTACATTTTCTTTTTCCACCTCGATCGCGTCATTGCTTGACTCAACGAAGTAGCCCACAACAACACAAGCAGACGTTTGGGTAAATAAATCACAGAATTATTGCCTCAGAGGTAAACCTTGAATGAGAACATTAATTCCAAGCTTTCCTTACGTGATTTAGACGGAAAAAATTACCTCGGCGGGGTAGAAAAGAGAACAAAAGAAAACAACAGAACAGAAAGCATATATTAAAACAACGCGTGAATAGAGTGTGTGCACGTGACGTCATCAAATTCTCAAATCCAAAACTAAAGAGCCACTAAAGGTTTTATCCTCATCAGGCATAAGAGGCACCAAATTTATCCCTGTTTACAACTTTCCAGCTCAATAGCATCCTTCGTTTGGAAACCAGCACATTTTGAAATTCGAAGTTATGGCGATGCGTGACATAACGCGATGATCGCTTTTGTCGAAAAATATACACTTATCTCGTGATTTTTGGCCATTTTAGGAGCTTAAGTATCAGGAAAAGTGCTTTTGTAAATAATTTTTGGTTCGGTTTAGATAATCAGTCGACTAGATAGCCAAAGTAAGTTCCAGATGTTTACATTATTTACTGGCCGCCATGTTGGAGGACTAAAAGAGGTCCTTCAACATGGCGGCTCCATACTAAGCTCTGTAATTTTGTGCGGCACATTTCGACGAATATCTCAGCTTTGGAACAACGCACACACCTTAAACTTGCAGAACGGTCTTCTTTATTTATCGTCTACAATATCAGATTTTTTTTTACTTTATCCGTTGCATAGTTTTTGATTTTATTTTTTATTGCGTGACACTGCACACACTCTATTATAATTTTCGGTGTTCGAAACGGAAGCGAAAATAAAGCTTGCTTCTGGATAATTTCACCCTTAAAAGCCAGCAAATGGTCCCAAATTACTCTCTGTATCCTTACAATGTCCTGTCTTACATCTCTGAAAGATTTTGCCTCAATTTTGAGCAAATAAACATTCCTCCGCGACCGGCGCCTTCTTCCTTCCTTGATCGAATATTTAATTAGCTAACTAGTGAGAATCGAAAGTAACGCCAATTTTCTGTCACGCCTTCAAAACAAGGCACGCATTACCATCTTCTCTATTGCCAACATCTAAACAAAAGCTCTTCAAGTGCATTCAGGCCCGCACTTTCTAACCTGTGGTTACTACTAGTTGAATAGAATTCCTTATCCTGACGCCTGTCGTCGACAACCCAGGGAGATGTCTAGATTATTCGCTCAAATGTCGTGCATGAAGGTCGTAAAAGGAAGACCGAAACGAAATGAAACGAAACGAAACGAAACGAAATGAATAAACTTGAACTGAAATGAACATACCAGTGTCACAACAGTTAGATTCCTCCGTGCGATAACCTAAAAAAACAAGGAATAAAACAGCGGAAGTGCAGAATATGCAAATTTGATAATCTGTATTTTGCGAAACGAGCTCTTCGATGACTGTGACTATATATAACTTATCTCTTCCGATTCTTTAACACTTTTCGTATATACAGCACGATGCAGGAATGACTTTAAACCTAAACAAGGAATAAAACTGCTGAAGTACAGAATATGCAAATTCGAAAATCTGTATTTTGCGAAACGAGCTCTTCGATGACTGTGACTATATATAACTTATCTCTTCCGATTCTTTAACACTTTTCGTATATACAGCACGATGCAGGAATGATTTTAAACCTAAACAAGGAATAAAACAGCTGAAGTACAGAATATGCAAATTCGAAAATCTGTATTTTGCGAAACGAGCTCTTCGATGACTGTGACTATATATAACTTATCTCTTCCGATTCTTTAACACTTTTCGTATATACAGCACGATGCAGGAATGATTTTGAACCTAAACAACGAGTTAAACATTGGAAATGCAGATATAAGATTTCGATAATCTGTATTTTGCGAAACGAGCTCCTCCATGGACAAACAAAATCACCCGACCTTTCCCTATAGGGTCCTACAGGCCCCCAAATCTTTTAGTCCTCAAATGAGCAAAAAAAAATTCCTCGCCCGCCTTTGCTAACCTTCGGTTATTACTAGTTTATTTATTTATTTATTTATTTTGTTCCTTATCCTTTTTTTTTCCAGATCTTCCACTTTCCAAAGAAATTGATCCTTTTAGTCTAAAGCTTTCAGGGTTCCATATAGTCTTTATAATTTTTATCGCCAAATAGCAACAGATGAAGTTGAATACAGAAGAGCTGTCTGGTTTTGTAGCCTTAGGCTGCAAGCCAGTGAGTACAGGTTAGAGCTACACTTCTTTAAAGTCACTCGAATTTCCAGTTTACTTGCACAAATAGAACGGGTTTAATTAGTAATTATAAAACTATAGGATAACAGCCATTTTTCGTAAGGAAAAACGATCGAAGTCTGGTTTCGTGACTGATGGAGACACGGTTATTTTTTTGGCTTTGTTTACGCCTTTATCTCGCATCTGTTTGGGGCTACACAAAATCAAATCTACACAATAGACACGTCAAAATCAAATCAAAGTGTTCACGGCTTTTTGACTTTCAAAGTAATTTGTTTCACTGAATTCAGTCGACACGGCAGAAACGTCGCCTGTATATCGGAGCTTTAGAAATTTCTTAAATATGCGAAGACTCTTGCCAAGATTAGGGTGACAGCAATTTGTCTTATGGAAGATATGCGAAGAAACTTTTTTTCCCAAATTCATATAGATTTGTACTGGGAGACTCCAAGTTGCCCATTCAGATTGGTACCAACATGGCGGCCAGAAAACAACAGAAACATCTGTCACAGAATTTTGCTAAAAAAGCGCGAATTTATCACTTGAGGAACTCAAAAATGTTAATAATACTTTTTTTTGAAAGCAAAAACAGTTCAGATATCGAGATTCCTCGAAAAAAGTCACTTTTTTTTAACCAACATGATGTAACTCTCTCAGCCGTCATGTAAATACCGAGTCACTTAAAAGCTTTCAAGCGTAGTCTATCACTAAACCAAGAACCCACTCGCAGCAAAAAATTGTGTGAATATTAGTTTTCAGGTGCTCTTATACATCATGAAAGTAAAATCTCAGGAGGATCAATAGTTTTGTAGTTTGAAATTTTAGTGACGTCATGTGAAAATTAGCAATAGTTGAACTGCAGTCAACTGAAGGGCCGGGAATTTTCGAATTCTAAAACAATCTCCTTGTACCCTCCTACAGAGAGATTCCCTGCCGCGTGAGAAACTCTGCCCATAGCCGCTTGATACCGTGCATCCCGCAGAGCAGAAATAGAAAGGAATGTCTGTCTAGCAGGGTACGCAAAGCAACTAGAGGGAAAAGGCATTCATTACTGCATGACAAATTTATAACTTTTCTCAAGATCTCCACTACAGTCACATTCTCATTCGTTTTGGTTTGGTCCCAGAGGTTTTAGAAATGTTATCTCTATTGCAGGTAACTCGTTCAACTTAAAAGAAATCCGGCGAGCATTGAAGCTGCAAGAGACCGATTACCGCGATTGAAGGAAATTAAAAAAAACTTAACAGGATCAAAAACTCTCTGAGACAACTGGATTTGATATTCCAGCCCACATGCCTTCACCGTCAGTCTTGTGATCCTTTTTTACTTCCGCAATAAGTGAACTGCACTCTGGATTCATGATAACCGTGTACTAATAGGTGCTCTGTTGACCAACTCTAACACTACGAAGTAAAGCTTTCGGGCACACGTCTAGGTCAAAAAGAGCTTGCTATAAGCTGCATAACAATTTCGTTTAGTTAGTCTGACATTCATGCAACAGAGAACAGTAATGTACGCCATACTCACTGTTTGGAATGATTCAGGAGCAATTCAGCAAAGTAACAACGCCACAGAGATCCGTCTGCAATCAACAAGGAAATATGTCAGGAACTCGAAAGTGAAAGCTTCATCACTCCCTCACCGTGACGTTGGGTCTATTTCGAAATCATTGTTGATGTGCGTTGACCCGTTAACCAAGCTCTGAAAAGCTTGCAAACTGGTGAGTGATTTATATTACTATATTTGAATTTGGAACACGTTTCGTAGGTTTTTCGCTCGGTGTTTGATATCTAATTAATAGCAGAGGCTTGCGTGACTTACGAGGTACTAGGCCTCACGCGATGCACAACTGAAGCAAGACTGTTGAAATAGTTAATCTGAGTCCTGTACTTCTTCCATACCTGTATACTGATTCGTTCTCTTATCCTGTAGCTCCTATTGTTTCAAGCGCTGGGGACATTGTTTAATTTATTTATCTATTGTTTGCTGATCCAGTCACAAACTCTGTTTGGAAAGCCACAGGCTTTCTGTTCAGGACAAAAGACAATCGACGGTTTTCACGTGACGTCCAAAACTGAAGAGCCACGAAAGTTTTTATCCTCATCAGGCATACTAGAGAGATCTTAATTTATGTCTGTTTACAACTTTTCAGCTCAATAGCGTGCTTGGTCTGGAAACCAGCTCAGTTTTAAAATCAGAGTTATGGCGGTGCGTGACATACCTGTGGAAAAATTTACATATACTTGAAGTTATGAAAACCGGGTCGGCAAACCTAAACTTTTTGTGTAACTTTTTACAACTTCCTCTGTCTAATATTAGCTTGTTTACTGTGTTGTTCACGGCTGATGTCGGTTTTTTTTCCTTTTTTTTTTAGCTTGCTTTCTGGTTAGGGATTTGTTTTCAAGTGGATGTAGACATAATTACCCCCCCCCCACCCCACCAACCCGCCCCGGCCAGCCCTATGTTTTTTATCCCTACCACAATTCCCTCTTTGATACAAGTGACACTGAGTTATTTGAAGTCATTTCGCGCCTAAAGTTGGTTTCGGTGCCGTTTAGCAGTTTACATTTAGAAATGATTGTGCAGTGATAATTATTGGACAGAAATGTCACGTAACCTACAGTGGCCCACAAGTGCACACCAAATTTAATTCACTCACACCAAATTCAAATCACTCACACCGACACCGAATTCAAATCACTCACACCGACAACGAATTCAAATCACTCACACCGACACCGAATTCAACTCCACTCACAACCGACACCGAATTCAACTCACTCACACTCGAATTCAAATTTGCACAACCAAATTGAAAATCTTGTCATTTCCTCTGGTCAGCGGTAAGGGGGGGGGGGGTGTGTTTTTTTTTTCGCGCTAAACTGCTCAAGTATAGGAGGTCCTGATCGATTGGCCGCATTTTTAGACCGCCTCCTGTTCCAGGAGAATTTGTCAGCGGGTTCAATACAAAACTATGCGGACTACGGACTACGGACTACGGACTGGGTAAATAAAACACGGCCTCAGGTATAAAAAACGCGGGGACTGAGCATGAGCGGGACTGGGTATAAAACATGGACTCGGGTATCAAAAACGGCGGGACCGCGCATTACAGACTCGAGTAAAAAAACACGAAGAAAAGGAGAATGGATATAATTCACCACTTTCTATTTAGAGATATAGGCAAAGAAGTGAACTAGGGTTTATATGCCTATTCGTCGTCAAAAGAAATACCTATGATGTTGACCTGTTTCGTGGTTCACACTCCATTACGCATCTTTTAACTGTCTTTACGCATCTTAACGCAATAACGTTTACGGACCTTTATAAGTTCTTTACGCCGGGCTCATCTAAGTGTTCCTTTATGGAAACGCGTCAAGGTAATCAGAAAAATGTATCTTTACGGTTGTTTTTTCGGAAGCCGTCTTAGGTATCAGTGGTTGTTACGCACGCATCTTTGGTAACAAAACGGTGTGAAAGGGAGGGAGAAATATCCCCCGGGGGGGGGGGGGTACTCATTTATGAAGGCCTTTAATGGGGAGTCGTGCGGCCAGCCAGGGGGACGTTTTTCGGGATTTTTGTCTTAAACAGGGTATCGAACGTATCATTTTTTGTCGTAATCAGGCGTATCGGTTTTATCAATTTTTGTCTTGAAACATGATATCTTTTCTAGACGATAACATGCAAAATTTTTCAAGCCTCTGTTAATTAATATTGACTTCCGTTAAACTTTGGCATCGATACCCAGGCACATTAAAATTTCCATTTATTACACAACAAGAGAACGCCACACCAATTTGTAACTTGCAGCTTCTTTTAATCTATGTCTTAAACAGGATATCAAACATCGCGGAATTCTGTCTATAAAACAGGGGTTTAGGAACCCTCCCCCCCCCAGTGATATTTGTCAAATAAACAGCGGTCAGGGTCATGAGGGGGGGCCGGGCCGCACCTCCCCACCCAGGGAATATCGAGTACCCCCCCGGGGAATATCGCTTGTAGGCCGAGCTTGTCGTCGGCAGTTAGCCTGACCCTCCGTTAAAGTATGTTATCCCAGCGGTTCTTCCACATTAGGTCCCAGGTTTTTCTCGCGTTTACCCGCCATTTTTTGGCGACGTCCTTTGGAATGGGTGACGATAAAGTCAGCACAGGCTGCGATCGATTTTTCGGTGTGTTGAACTCTGCCTTTGGCTAGGAAAAATCCGTTTACCAACGTTTCGTGTCGTTGCGATTTCAAGGCAAAGATTTTGGCCGCATACAGCGGTTGGAGACATCGGTATGGCGGTGCGACGAGACAACAAAACAACAGGTAAGCAAAATATATATGATTGCAGCAATTCAAACTACAGAATGCAGGGCCACTTCGGACCACCTGTTTTACATGTGTCAAAATCTTTTGAAGAACGAAGCATAACACAATAGGGACCTTTGTGATTCAATGAGATGTAAATAAGTGGCCCTGTATTCTGTAGTTTAGCTCAACAGGAAAGAAGTGTGTTCTGTTATCTTCAACATCATTTTTGTTCGAAAATGCGAGTGTCCAATAGGTAAATTCCTCCAATACTGTAACTCCCATTTGAACTAGCGGTTTTGATAGCTGCTGCAGCGCCGGTAATCTTTGCCATGCATGTAACTCACATTGTTTCATAGAAGGAAAACTTAATGCTTAAATATGTTTGTTTCGTAAGAACTTACCTTTCATTTTGCAGGAGAATAAGTGGCTGAAGTCTGGCAATCGTTTTCGTGGTCTTATCAATGACTCCCGTATTCCTTGTTGTATTTTCTATTCATACGGGAGTTAAACTTAGAGTACTTAGGGTCTACTTTGAAAATCAACTTTATTGAGTAAATGTCTTAATATATATTTACCAAGGTTTAAACGGATATAATTCATGAGGGAGTCTTTAATATTGTAAAAAATGCTTGCATTTATAGATCCCTAGATAGAAAATGTGGTCAACTAAAATTAAAACTACAGAATTGTATTATCATATTTGAATAGCTTAACAATAAAAAAACATATTTAGCAATTATTGAATGAGCCTGAGTAGGATATGAAGAATTCTGCAGATCAAGGAGGGTGTTAATCACAGAGGCCGATGGCCGAGGTGGATAACACCCTCTGAGATCTGCAGAATTCTTCATATCCTATGAAAGCCAAAATTCAATAATTGCTTTATTATTCATTCAAAATATTTCCCTGTTCCTAATAAAGAAGTTTCATTATTTCGCTCTTTGTTTTTTCACTCACCAAAAATAAGACAACCTCGTCACCAGGTATTCTCGGTCAAAAGTTCACTAATCTGCAGCGGGCTGCACTTTTGACGTCGTTGGTTTAATATTTTGGTCAACAGCAGCTGGTTATGGTGAGTTATGTGTGTGGTTTTAACCAATCAGAAACAGGGAAGTATTTTGAATAAATCATAATACTATATATATATAGCTATTCTGAGTAGGAAATAATTGTAGTGAATTAAATCTTATAAAAGTAATCAAGAACACATTTAAGTAAACGATATGATATTATATGAGGGATATTGTTTTGTCAATGATGTCTCTTTTTTATGTTTTCCATAAATCTATAAAATGATTTCATTACTTTCAAGTTTATTAGTCAATAGTGGTCCACATTTTTTGGACCGGCTGGAACCATTTTTCATGTCAAAAATTTGATATTTATGTTTATTTTAATTAACTGGATTTTATACAGCTTCTGCACACCCAGTTCTGACCTTGGAGGATCTGATTTGCCAAGACATTTGCCATGGTACCATTCTAGACACTGTTGTCACTGTTGTCAAAAAGCAGCTTTTCATGCTCATCCAGTAAGCCATTTGGCAACAAAGCAGTGTTCATTGGGTGGTTTAACTGCCTGTTTTAAACCACCATTTCTCTTGCTTTACCCTTGCTGCTATATCCCTCAAAGCATGAATTTTCAGCAAAGTTTCAACAGCTGATTTGTTGAAGGTTCCCAGCAAGCAAGAAAATCCCTTGCATTTACCAGCAGTCAGCAAATGCAGCATGTTATTACAGTTGGACTTCGAGGGCATCTGTGTAAACAGTAGTTAAGTCCGTGACATGTTTGGGAGTGTTCACATGATAAGTTTGTGATCCAGGTGGAATGATAGATGGAAATGATATTTCAGATAACGTCCCCCGGTTTACCTTGTAAAAGTATTTTTCTGAGGATTATTTTCCTACAAAAAAAGAAAGGAAATAAACTAATAAACCACTAAATAATAAACACCTACAGTATATACAACTAAATACGGCTCACCCATAATTAATGTTCATGATCAAACATATGGGTCATGACAACACTGGGAAAATTCTCACTTATTACCACAAGTAATATTTATACAGACCATAATACAAAAACAATGCAAATATTTTCTGTTTTTAACTTTACCTTCAATAATGGATCTTGCACTGTTTTCCTTGAGGGGCAGGAGGCACTTCGCTTGATCAAATTTTTTCTGCTTGTTTTCCTTAGAATGAGCATAAAAAAGTGTTGAACACATTTGAATAAGGAGCCTTCCTACTGTTGATATTTTGCTTGTAAAAATCATTTCATACAAGCGACATTGAATGAGAGCGAACAACTTACTTTGGGATGACCTGCTGCTCATTGTCTCGATCTTACAGTTCACCACAGATTCACAAACCTGAAGATTTTTCCTGACTCAACTCGAGTAGACCCAAAGTACAGCTCAACAATAAATGGTGTTCCAGAGATGATATGCCTGAGATACAAATTTTCGTGCGTTTTTCCCGCGAATATTTTATCTTCCAGCTGAGTAGCCAGGCTCGCGGCTTTGTGCCGTACGAATAGTATCACACAGGCTGAGAATACGGAAGTCACGGAACTGCTTAGTTCAGTACCACCGGTCAGGATCAGTTGTCTGAATTTCTCAGCGTTAGATACTTCTTTTTGTAGAAAGTCAGACTGCTCGCGTTTAGTTTACCTGAGGATGGATGCTTCGAACTTTTTTCTCCTTCCCAATAAGGTGACGAATGAATCTTCACGCAAACTGTTCTACGAAAATACGGCTGGACAAGTATTGTCTGAGGAAAGTGTTCAACTATAACATTCAAAACCAGGTTAGCGATTCTTAAATTAATGATAACTTTTACTGATACTCGGAGGAATCCCGTATGAATAGCAAATACAAGTCGCTGTACGGTCTCTTCTACTTGCGTGGACGTGTGCGTGAGTGATAAATAGCGCAAAACAATTCTAAGTGTCGCATGTGGGTCGTTCGCTTAGTAAGCAGAGAGTACGCAAATTAATCTGGCTCAAAGAAAGGGCACACACTGGAATCACTTAATCATTCTAAAGGTAAATATAATCATTTGGATAAGAAAGAATCAGGAATTACAGAGGAATCCTATGAAATCTTCTGACTCCCGTACGAATAGCAAATACAAGTCGCCGTATGGGTGCCGTACGAATAGCCACTGCTTTAATTCAAATTGCGTCAGTTGAAATTCACCGTACAATTGTAGCGCGAATCGATCTGTTGTTAGAAGAGCGACGTTTCCGGAAAGCGAAGCTTTCCGTACGAGACACGAAGTGCCGAGAGTAAAAAAAGAGACAACGGATGAAACTAGCACCACGTGACTCGTTGGATGTGGATCGGAGGATACCGGTGACGGAAATACGTCATCAGCTATTTGATATGTACAGCGTGCTGAGAGTGATGGCGTGTGAAATCAACCGTTACTAATTCAAAACTCAAAACAGCTGATCGTTGTGCTATAATCCTGTATCAGTCTCTATTAACTCTTCCTTCGCGAACGCCGAACTATGGATAACTCGCTTCAAGAAAAACGGCATCAAGAAGAAGATGGGAGTAGCTGTAAAAAATTGAAAGTGGAAAACAAATCGCTCTACAGAAATTGGTGAGTTTTTCGGTTTGTTTTACGATCATCGAGGATAGCTGCTGCAACGGTTTAACTCCAACATGATACAGGATGATAACACAACGATCAGCTGTTTTGAGTTTTGAATTAGTAACGGTTTTTTTCACATGCCATCGCTCTCAGCACGCAGTACAGATCAAATAGCTGATGACGTATTTCCATCACCGGTATCCTCCGGTCCACATTGTACGAAAGCCAACTTACAACGCTCAAAAAATCGTTGCCGAAAAGTCAGATTTCACGAGCTTTCTCATTTATTTCTTTTCTATAATGTGGAACGGATAATATTTCCAGACCACTTGCTGGATATGAGGCATTTTCATTCACATTTTAAAGATGTATGGGCGATTTAAAATTTCACTGAAATTAGTTTCATCCCTTGTCTCTATTCTTACTGTTAGTCACCACTAGTGATTGGCCCACAGTGACTGCTGTATGCGGCATTCGACGTGAGGATAGGATAGGATTTCAACCGATGCGTAACACGATAGCATGTTTACAGTTCAATCACGCACAGTGATTTGAATTAACAGATCGATTCGCGCTAAGGATTCGTGCTACAATTGTACGGGGAATTTAACTAGAAATATGGTCAAATAGGACTCCTCTGCTCCCTGTGCTGTATGTAAGCTCAAGTCTTACCTACATGAAGTTGGAAATGAAACGATAACTACATGAATGTGTATAAACCGTTTTGAGTTTTAGCATGATTTGTCATCTTGCTTGTGGCTTTTAGCGCTTTACTTTTAGCACAGTTGCCTTGCAAAGGGATGATGCTCAAAATCTCAGCTTATTAAACAACAAGGTTCAGGTAACAGCTCTCACAAGGTCTCACATGAATGGCTCAATACCCTTTAACAAATCTTACAGGTAAATACCTTTGTGCTATTATAACACAAAGAGATTAACTGTAAGGCTTGGTTTGCAGAAATTGTTTAAGCCTAGTGCACTCTAATGATATACAGTGAAAGAAAAAAAAACAGGTGTGATTACCTGAGGCACGTAAGTTTTGCTCTTGGGCAAGCGAAAAAAGAAGTTCAGTGGCCCAGTGAGCAAGTGAAATTAGTCTTAGTCGTCTTGTGATTCTGAATAAAACTATCAGCTCGATAAGTAATAATTCCCAGTCAGATGCTACATTTATTTCAAATCTTAGTCTAAAAGATTGGTTAACTTAACAAATTGACATCATTTTTTCATGTGTCTGTCCTGTTAGTGATGATCAATTTCGTCGTAACATTGTCAAAGTACCAGTGGATCTACGAGGCAATAGCCGAGTGGATCCACAGACTACTTTGACAATTTTATGACAAAATTCATTGTCAATAACAGTTCAGATGCATGAAAAACTGACATCAATTTGTTTTTACGATAACAAATTATCAAATTGTCCTCTCTTGCTTGTTAACATATCACATAAGTAATACATTCATGTGTCTGTCCACATATTGACAATAACAATTAGCCAGTGAGTGTGCAAGGATTTCTGCAGTTATCGTAAAACATTACATTGAATGCATGGATTAGTAATTTTGTATTTTCCTTCTGATTTCTATACTAGCTGCTACAGCTGTACAATGGCAAACAATATTTACCGGTAAGTGAGGACAAGTGAAAACTAAAATATACTGGCCCAGTGGCAAGTGGATTTCAATTTTTTTTCGTGCCCTGGTGACATTAACATAACTAAATAACTACATAAGGATGTTTTGTTTTGCTGTGTGAACATCCTGGCATACCTTGTTATACCATAATAGCAACATAAGAGAATGAACATAAAACAGCAGAAAAAAGATATTTCCCTTACTGTATGTCTTTATGTCAATGTTTATATCATGGGGATAGGCAGAAGTAATGTTTTATCACTATGTCATAACAATGTATGTCGCTAGTGTGAAACAGGCCAGACCCATAAATGAGAAATGAATAAATTGTACAGAAGTTTTCAAAAGTTTATACCATTTGGAGTGAGAGGATTACCTCAAAACATTTACTGCCTATACTCCATAGTTTCCACTGAAATTCTATGTCGCGGGGGTGGGGTAGCGGGGAAAACAAACAATTATGCTATGAGCATATCGCTTCCTTAGTAGAATTGTTTGTAACTGTGATATGTTTACCTTTGTCACGCAGCTGGGGTAGAGGTACGTCACCTCTTGCCTTAAACTTCACACCCATAAAAATCTTGTCACATTGTGGGTAAATTGTGTCAACGACACCCAAGTTCACTTGTAACATCAAGGGCCCACAAAGTGTACTCAGCCGTAACAGCTGTTATGGGTTGAGGTCCATGGGATCCCTGGTAGTTATTGTAGGGTTGCGAAATAGGAGGAGATTCTGGTGATGAAATTTTAGACTGGTCACACTCCCCTATTATTCTGTGAGATCATAGATGTCGATTGTTGAGTTCAACAGGCTGCCATCTTAGTCTCTTGATGCGTGGGTAGGGGTGTGAAGGGCAGAAAAAATAGGGAGACTGTAACCACTTCACTCTGATTTTTGTTCACGATGTTAGTTGCTCCAGCACTGGCAACACCTGATTGCTTTAAGGGGCAATAGAGGTCATCAGAGCATAGCAGAACGTTGACAACTTGAGTGACAGAAAGTGACATTCATCACTTCGTATCTAGGCCGAAATGGCATCAATCTCAGAATAATTTTCTGGAGAATGTTTGGATTTTGATTGTCTGTCTGTTTCTTGTCTTGGAGGATTGTTTTTAAAGCGCAAGCAAAAAGAGGCTATTTCTTGTTCATGGGAAGATTTTCCATCTTGTGGATCCACTTTAACACCAGGATGAATTTTCAAAAGATCTGCTAGGCAAATTTTGTCAACTCCAGCCCATTCAGGGATCTAAATAGATTTTTGGTCAAAATGTATTTCTTTCCCTCAAGAGTAGTAACTGAAATCTTAAAATTAAAGCCACAAATATGGCATGCATCTGAACTTGCAGGCTTTGCTGCTTTTTGGAGTCAGAGGAAAGTTCCTTCATCCCACATTCAACTCAACTTTGTAACTGCATTGAATTGATTTTATGAGCAATGTTCACTTGAAGACCTTGAATTAAAATGCCACAACTGCACAGCAGCAACATGTAATCAATATCATATTTCACTGATTTGACCGGTTTTTTCTCCAGGGGAGGAGATTGTTAATTGATTTGATCAGTGGAGGCACCAAAATTCAGCCACACCCCTTGAACACAAGACAGAGTGAAGCTGCTACAGTCTCCCTATTCTTTCCCCCACCATGCCCTCCACCACCCCTACCCACGTGCATTTTGTACTCTCCCCAGTTTTGCTTGCATCAAGAGACCAAGATGGCTGCCTGTTGAACTTAATGATCAGCATTTACGATCTTAAGGAAAAATAGGGGACTGTGACCAGTCTAATGAAATGTTGACTATTAATCACAAGTGATAAAATAAAATTCTTATAGATATTGCAGATTATTTCTGCTAAAGGCATCCTCACCTGAGTGTCAATCAATACCCTTGATCAATACCCTCTGTTGACCACTGATTGACACTTGATTGATATCTTGGTCAACAGTGGCTTGAGCCGACTAACTTTTGCAGACATACAATTGAGTGTTGACTTGTGTTTACAGTATGAATTGGTCTACACCTGGGTGACTATCGACTAACTATTCATCAAGTGTCGATCCAGACATTGATCGAGTAGTGACTAAGTGTCGGCCGAGTATTGATCAAGATGTTGATTGAACATTGATTAAGATGGCGATCAAGTGATGATTGAGGGTCAATCTTGGTATTGGTCAATCCTTGACAGTGAATGCCTTTATTACATTTGATCCAATATAGCCCTGGTAATTTCAGGGCACCATGATTTCACAAACAGTGACTGAGGACGAGAATCATGGCACAGCAAGCAGGTGAAAGAGGAGAGTCAAAGCCACACAAACTCATAGACTTTGTCAGGGAGAAAGTAGAAAAGAATGAGCAGTTCTTCTCATTGGAATTTTTTCCACCTAAGACATTCAATGGAGCGACAAACCTCATGGCCATCATAGGCAGATTGAATGAACATTGTATGCCTCTGTTCTGTAACATCACATGGAAGCTGTCGCAGGATCCCATTTCAGACACCTGTCAGCCAGAACCTAGCACACTGTTGGTTTCTGCGGCAGCAATAGATTTATATGGACAAAATATTATGATTCACATTCCATCTGGAAACACTACACGGAGCCAGGTATTGGCGCATCTCACACGTGCTAAAAATCTTGGCATTGGAAGTGTTCTGGCAATAAGAGGAGGTATTTGGCAATAAAATTAAATTTGTCATCGTATCTTTGGATACATACATGCAGTGTGGAATTTGTGTATTTTTTTAAAAAATATCACTACCTACCCCAAGTAGAGTCGGTTGGAAATTTCAGTGGAGGAGAGAAGGGTTTGAAAAGCCAACATTTTAAAAGAACCATGAGCAAGTGGATGGGAGTGACGTTTGGGGGGAGGGGGCTCTAGGGTAATTTTTTTCCTGCCTGTGCAGTGACACATAATTTGTATTTTGTTACCATCAAATTCCAGTGATTCATGTACCCTAGGCATCTTGTGTTTTCCTAAACTCCCACTCCTGATTTTACTAGAAAGCATAACAGAAAATTTTATTTTAAATTTTATTGTTATTGATTATATAACAATTTTTTGAAAACACATACCGTATTTACTCGTGTATAAGTCGAACTTGTGTATAAGTCGACCCCTCATTTTCCAGGTCAAAAATCAGATTTTTCATCATTTATGGTTAAAGAAATAAAATTCAGACCAAAAGAAATTTCCCAAAACGTCAATCTTTTCTTCCTGAGAATGTATTGAAAACACGGTGAATTAAAAAAAGCAGAGGTGTAATCATACGCAGTGAAGTTTATCAAGACTTGTTTAATGACGATTTAACCACATACAAGCTCTTCGATTTACTAGCGAAGCATTTTACGATATTTGGAAGTAAATCGCATTGCATTTAACTAACCTTGATCTCGATGTTGAGTTTAAAAGAGATTTAGATAAGAAGACCGAAGGAACACCAAAGAGCTTCGAAAGATCGCTCAATAAAAACACTGCCATCTTGGAAAGCTTGGTAACCAAACTACGAATTTGAGGAGTACTGAAAATTAAGATAACTCCACGTGCTTTCTGAACTTTGCCAGGTCACTAAGCCATGGTAATCGTTCGGTGAAAATGAAAGTTCAGCACCGTAAACAGCAGCGAAGCCCTAAGAGAAATGTCTGCTCCACAGATAAAAAGGCACATTTAGAAATCATCTCTAGTAGGTTTACGTTTAAAGCATTTAACTTTCATTATTTCACAATTTTTTGTTGACGAAGAATGTGCCGAAAGCTAAGAAACTCGACCACAATTAGAACTGGTTTTGTAAACGCACTTCAGACAATTGTTATGTTAATTTCTTGGACTGCTTTGTCAGGTCTATGTGTATGACTCGTGTATAAGTCGAGGGCGATTTTTTGGGCTGATTTTTTGGTCATAAAAGGTCGACTTATATACGAGTAAATACGGTACATGTATACAGTAAGTAAACACAGACACTCTGCATTATACCTTTTCATATGCACACCTCAGTTTCTCTAGTTCCTTACAGAAAAGGTTATATTTGATACAATGATATTGTTACATTTTTGAAAAGTACTTTGCTTAGAGCTGAAGCCACATCAGTCTCAGCTGGTTTTCAGGTGGGTCTCCCATCCTGGTTGAATTGGAATTTGGAGTGTTTATTTCTTTGGAAGGACGAAATCCAGAGAACCCAGAGAAAAACCCTCAGAGCAGGGACGAGAACCAACAACAATCTTCAATCTTCATTTGAAATCGGGTAGGAAATGAACCAGGGTCATGTTGGTGGGAGACGAGCATTCTCACCACTGCAACATATCCGCCCCCCTTTTGTGCTTGAGCCTCTTGTTACTGCACCCCAGGAGTGTGCTAATAGAATAATCTAGGTGTATGTTTTTGAATAGATGGAGGCCATGAAGGAGATCATGGACCTAAAGAAGATGGCTTTGACTACACTGTGGACCTGGTCAAATTTATCACAAGTGAATTTGGTGATCACTTTACATTAGGAGTTGTGGGTAGGTGTAATGATAATAGGCCATTCTAGAGTTTCCTAATTATCTCTCTTTCAAAACTAGTCCAAGTACATTATGAGCAAAAACTACCAATTCCCACAAATGATTTGCGGGAACTCATGCGGCTCATACTTGAAGAAAATTCTTTTAAATTCAACAAAAGACATTTCTTACAAACTCACGGCGTTGCTATGGGAACCAAAATGGCGGTCGCTTTCTCTGTTATTTTTATGGCAGATCTTGAAAAACGACTACTTACGGCTAGCCCTTTCAAGCCTCGAGTCTGGAAAAAATTTATCGATGACATATTTTCATTGTGGAACATTCCTAGCAAAGAAGTTTCCGAATTCGTAAACTTCGCTAACTCCTTCCACCAATCAATCAAGTTCACTTGTGAAATGTCATCAGAACGTGCTGTTTTCCTTGACACCGAGGTCTTCAAAGGACCCCGTCATTCAACTCACAAAATCTTAGATTTACAAACACATTTCAAGCCTACTGAAACGTTTCAGTATACACACTTCTCATCTCGTCATCCCTTTAACTCTAAAAAGGGTTTTATCAAAGGAGAAGCATTACGTCTTTTAAGAACTAACTCAGTCAAAGAAAACTTTGAAACGCACAAACGAGAATTTGAACAAAGGCTCTATCAAAGAGGCTATCCCTTAACTCTCGTTCAAAAAATTCTGACTGAAGTTCAGTTCTGCGACCGAAAAGAGGCTCTTCGCAACAAAACAAAACAAACTAAAGAGATTCTGCCGTTTGTTACAACTTACAATCCAGCCGCATCGAATCTTAAAAAGATTCTCATGAAACACTGGCACATGATTCAACAGCAGCCTAGGCTCAAAGAAATCTTTAATCAGCCACCGATTGTATCTTACAGGAAGGAAAAATCTCTCCAGGACATGCTTGTCAGCGCCAAACTTCCTTCAACAAAACAACAATCATAAAAAGAAGGAATTATTTTCGCTTCGAAGGAAATTTGCATATGATCACTGTTAACGACTCTATACGGACAATCATGCACACGCATTTTTGCCGAATTCAAAAATAGTCAAAATAGCTGATCATTTATGCTAGATCTTCAAGTTGACATTCCACTATTACGAGCGTAGAAGCTGTGGACTCGTAGCCTTTATTTAACCACGAATTATTTTCCCTTCGAAGGAAATTTGCATATGATCACTGTTAATGACTCTATACGGACAATCATGCACACGCATTTTTGCCGAATTCAAAAATAGCAAAAATAACTGATCATTTATGCTAGATCTTCAAGTTGACATTCCACTATTACGAGCGTAGAAGCTTTGGACTCATAGCCTTTATTTAACCCAGGTTTTTACATTGTACAATCAACTTTAGCCTTGAGGATGCTTCGTTATTACGGGCGTGTAGTAACCTCAGTCATAAAACACGTCTTTGGCGGTTATACTGTACAAACAACAGATCTAGGTATTCTGTTCTAATGGGAGTTGCTCACCTTTACGAATATGACGCATCTGAAGGTCGTAAGGTCTGAATAACCCACAGTCTGCCCAGTACCTAAGGCATGCTCACAGCCATATCACCCAGGCAGTGGCAGCCATGGACAGCTGTTTCAGGCGGCCTTGTTAGGCCTCATCAGGCATAGTCGTCGGACAGAAAATAGGACTACAAGCCCTGTGCATTCTGCCCTTTGCACCCGCCTCGGCTGTAATGGGCAGAACGCATAGGGCTTTTAGTCCTATTTTCTGACCGACGGCTATGCCATGCTGATGAGGCCTAATGAGGCCGAAACAGCTGTCAATGGCTGCCACTGCCCGGGTGATATGGCTTTGCGCATGCGTAAGGTACTTGCCAGACCGTGGGTTGGTGTTCGTGTGTGTCACTTGGTTTTGTTGGATTTGTTGCACTGGGAGAGAATATCGTCTTAAGGGGCTATGTCACCCAGTGTTAGGAAATTTTGGCAATTTTAGCAAGTGACCAAATGGTCCTAACAGGTTAAAGCTGCAGACGAACTGCAGAAATGCCTAGAAATCAAAAAGGGGCATAGATGGGAAAAATTAAGAGAAAAGAAGATTAAAACGGATTTCATTCAGTTGAAAATAGTCAGCCCGCTTGACTTTAATTTTTTCCAAGTTTATCTTTTTGTCTGAAATTGTTGTTTTCATTTGCCGGAAATTAATTATCCTTGCTAATTCATATGACGTTGAGCCTATTTTGAAATCGTTATTAGTATTATTGTTTGTTGACCCCTTGAAAAAAGGCTTTAAAGCCTTCTTGTAAGTACTTTATCCCACCAGGATGCCCAACCTCGCTCCCAGGGCCTTTTCCCTGGATTGGGGCCTAACCTTGGCCTCACCCCCAACAAAGGAAAAGGCCCTGGGTGCGAGAAGTTTTGTCTGAAATACAGTGTCCTGTTTACCCTGGCTTGGCATTAACACTGGTAAATTTGTAGCCCTTCTCAAATGTTTATGCAAATAAAAGTCATTTCTTGTTAGCTGCTCTCATATGCGAGGCCTAGACTAATTTTAGAGGTCTGAAATGGGATATCGAGTTTTCGCTCAGGTGTGAACAGGACATGGAAAATCACAGAATTTGGTCAGGGTACAGGTTTCAAGATTTGGGCCGCACACCAATTGCTTTGTGGAACACCCCGCCCCCTCCCGCCCCATCCGGGTCGGGATACCGGACTGATTGTGTGTTTATTTCTTTGTGGGTTCCGGGGGCGCGTTCGATATTTTTTCATGCTGCCTGTATTCTGTTGCGTTATGCAGATTTGCGCGACTTACAAGGCCTCATGTAAAACACAGCTTACTTTTCAAAGCCAGTGCCAAATATATGTGACGCAGTTGAACAACAATTGCAGATTTAAACATTCCAGGTGTTTTTCCAGGAGGTTAGGGACTGGTCAAAAAGTATTGGGGGGGGGGGGGCGGGTGGGCCGGAGCAGAGAGGGGGTGGGTCATCAGTTTTTGAACCCTTGGTTAGGGGTGGGTCGTTCAATTTTCAGCTACCCCTGAGGGGTGGGTCATCCTGGTTTTTTTTATGGGGATTGGCACACATTTGACACAATCGACAACTAAGGTAACTCCTTTCAAGCAATTAAAGCAAGTGACACACTTGAACACCAACCAACGGTCTGCCATGCACACAACCATATCACCCGGGCAGTGGCAGCCATGGGGAGCTGTTTCTACCTTATTAGGCCTCATCAGCATGGCATAGTCGACAGGACAGAAATGTGACCAAGAGCCCTGAGCACAAGTCTTGCAATGCGCTGCTATAGATGAATCCTGCGTATAAAATATGTCACTATCAACAGAATGTTCCGCCGCATTACTATCTTTTTTCTCAGGCGAGTGCAAAGCACCCCTTAATTAAAGCCTGAGCTCCACACTATCCGTAAGGCACTTGGCAGACCGTGGGTTGGTGTTTGAGTAGTGTGTCACTTGCTTTTATTGTTTGTTAACTCCGTTCAGTTCCAAGGGACAAAAACTTCTCGAGCCGTATTTGAAAAAGTGTTCTTGGCTGGCGTACAAGAGAGATGACAATTTATGTATTGTAAAATCTGTACAAAAGTAAACGGATTGAGCAAGGAGTTGCAGGGCAAATATATTTAAAATACTGCACTCGGTTGACATACTGGTATTCAAGAACACCAAATGGCCAACTTGTGTTTGCATGATTAAAAATATAACACAAACAGTGGTGATATATTTTTAATCAAGCTACGAAAGCTGAAGACCGAAGAGTTGCTATTATATTGTGTCTTAACATGCTATTTGTCCCCAAGGGTACGGGACAAATGCACAAAGATCTGTGAGTTGTCTGGCTATATTACTCCCAGGACTCACTACAGCAGTTTTCTAGATAGATCACTGCTCTACCTGCCTTGAGGCCTAGTGTGAAAAGAAAAAGGTCAAGTTTTCTTAGAGTTTACAGTCATGACTTAAAAGTTGCAAGGGTAATGGAAACATATTATTTTTGCCTGATTTTGTATTATTGTTAAGAAATAAAACTAAAACGAAAATAATACCACAATTTCATCCACAAAAGGTGATTTTGTCAGATTATGTAACCAAAATGTCATGTCTTATGCAGGGGGGGGGGAGGGGGGGGGGTGGGTCATGTGATTTTCAACCTTCATTTAAGGGTGGGTCATTCAGTTTTGTGCCAAACGGAAGGGGTGGGTCATGTGTTTTCCAACCACCACATTTTGAAATGCTCCGGCCCACGCCCCCTGTACTTTTTGACCAGTCCCTTAGTTTTTAATAAAATGTTTTAAGTGGTACTATGACGAAAATCGCATGTTTCCCATCTAAGCCATTTTAAAACACAAACAAGTAGTCTATATGAGAAGAAAAATGCTGTTTTCCTTTTTCCATATATCTTTTTTCGTTCTAGAGATACCGAAGTGTTTAAAATATGCAAATTAGTCAAGTGATGACGTCATACATGCACACTCAAAGTTTGACTTGTAGCATTGATCCGTCGAAGTATAGTTGTTACAAGAGTGCTGGAAACTATTACCAGCTACGTTAAAGAGGAACAAAATCTAAAATACGTCGAGAAATAATTAAACTAAGAAAAATCTCAAGATTATCCAATACTCAACCTTCATCAAATCTTTATTTTTCCTATTTCTCTTCTAGCATTCATTTCCCTTTCATAAAAACCTCAAACGATAATTTTTTAATTTTTTATTACTCTAAACCGACATTATGTTTCCGCTCTCTAATAAAGACTACAGCAATACAATGTTACAAACTTAAATATAGAGTTTTCATATTAAGCGAAAATTCAACTCAGTCATGGGGCTTACTGAAAGTATTTTAAGAGTCTTAAATTATCGAGCCATGAAAACAAAATGTTAACAGAATTTTACCAGACATCATCTGTATCCCTAACCTAGCAAGAGCCAATGCATTCAAAGTATTGTGCAGCGCACATTAGGAGTATAAGGGACATGCTTCTTTCGGGACATACTCTCCCTCATGTGTTGAAGCTGATTTAACTTAAGCTGAACAGTTGCCACATCAAGATGGTCAGGACCGAGCTTTTTCAGACCAACAGTAAGTGCACGTTCGTAATGCTCTTTGGCCTGCTCCAAGTCACCCAGGTCGCTGTGAACAGTACCAAGGTTGTTGTAGCACGCTGCCACATTAAGATGGTCAGGGTCGAGCTTTTTCAGGTAAAGGGTAAGCGCACTTTCATAATACTTTTTGGCCTGCTCCAGGTCACCCAGGCCGCGGTGAACAGTACCAAGGTTGTTGTAGCACGCTGCCACATTAAGATCGTCAGGGTCGACCTTTTTCAGGTCAATGGTAAGTGCACTTTCATAATACTCTTTGGCCTGCTCCAGGTCACCCAGGTCGCTGTGAACAGTACCAAGGTTGTTGTAGCACGCTGCCACATTAAGATGGTCAGGGTCGAGCTTTTTCAGGTAAATGGTAAGCGCACTTTCATAATACTCTTTGGCCTGCTCCAGGTCACCCAGGTCGCTGTGAACAGTACCAAGGTTGTAGTAGCACGCTGCCACATTAAGATGGTCAGGGTCGACCTTTTTCAGGTAAATGGTAAGTGCACTTTCATAATGCTCTTTGGCCTGCTCCAGGTCACCCAGGTCGCTGTGAACAGTACCAAGGTTGTTGCAGCACGCTGCCACATTAAGATGGTCAGGGTCGACCTTTTTCAGATAAATGGTAAGTGCACGTTCATAATTCTCTTTGGCCTGCTCCAGGTCACCCAGGTCGCGGTGAACAGAACCAAGGTTGTTGTAGCACGCTCCCACATTAAGATGGTCATGGTCAACATTTTTCAGGTATATGGTAAGCGCACTTTCATAATACTCTTTGGCCTGCTCCAGGTCACCCAGGCCGTGGTGAACAGTACCAAGGTTATCGTAGCACGCTGCCACATTAAGATGGTCAGGGTTGACCTTTTTCAGGTAAGTGCACTTTGATAATACTCTTTGGCCTGCTTCAGGTCACCCAAGCCGCGGTGAACAGTACCAAGGTTATCGTAGCACGCTGCCACATTAAGATGGTCAGGGTCGAGCTTTTTGAGATAAATGGTAAGTCCACGTTCATAATACTCTTTGGCTTGCTCCAGGTCACCCAGGTCGCTGTGAACAGTACCAAGGTTGTTGTAGCACGCTGCCACATTAAGATGGTCAGGGTCGACCTTTTTCAGGTAAATGGTAAGTGCACTTTCATAATACTCTTTGGCCTGCTCCAGGTCACCCAGGTCGCGGTGAACAGAACCAAGGTTGTTGTAGCACGCTGCCACATTAAGATGGTCAGGGTCGAGCTTTTTCAGGTAAATGGTAAGCGCACTTTCATAATACTCTTTGGCCTGCTCCAGGTCACCCAGGTCGCTGTGAACAGTGCCAAGGTTGTAGTAGCACGCTGCCACATTAAGATGGTCAGGGTCGAACTTTTTCAGACGAATAGTAAGTGCGCGTTCATAATACTCTTTGGCCTGCTCCAGGTCAGCCAGGTCGCGGTGAACAGTACCAAGGTTATTGTAGCACCTTGCCACATTAAGATGGTCAGGGTCGAGCTTTTTCAGACGAATAGTAAGTGCGCGTTCAAAATACTCTTTGGCCTGCTCCAGGTCACCCAGGTGGCTGTGAACAGTACCAAGGTTATCGTAGCACGGTGCCACATAAAGATGGTCAGGGTCGAGCTTTTTCAGACGAATAGTAAGTGCACGTTCAAAATACTCTTTGGCCTGCGCCAGGTCACCCAGGTCGCGGTGAACAGTACCAAGGTTATCGTAGCACGCTGCCACATTAAGATGGTCAGGGTTGACCTTTTTCAGGTAAATGGTAAGTGCCCTTTCATAATACGCTTTGGCCTGCTTGAGGTCACCCAAGCCGCGGTGAACAGTACCAAGGTTATCGTAGCACGCTGCCACATTAAGATGGTCAGGGTCGACCTTTTTCAGGTCAATGGTAAGTCCACGTTCATAATACTCTTTGGCTTGCTCCAGGTCACCCAGGTCGCTGTGAACTGTACCAAGAATGTTGTAGCACGCTGCCACATTAAGATGGTCAGGGTCGACCTTTTTCAGGTAAATGGTAAGTGCACTTTCATAATACTCTTTGGCCTGCTCCAGGTCACCCAGGTCGCGGTGAACAGTACCAAGGTTGTTGTAGCACGCTGCCACATTAAGATGGTCAGGGTCGACCTTTTTCAGGTCAATGGTAAGTGCACTTTCATAATACTCTTTGGCCTGCTCCAGGTCACCCAGGTCGCTGTGAACAGTACCAAGGTTGTTGTAGCATGCTGCCACATTAAGATGGTCAGGGTCGAGCTTTTTCAGGTAAATGGTAAGCGCACTTTCATAATACTCTTTGGCCTGCTCCAGGTCACCCAGGTCGCTGTGAACAGTACCAAGGTTGTAGTAGCACGCTGCCACATTAAGATGGTCAGGGTCGAACTTTCTCAGACGAATAGTAAGTGCACTTTCATAATACTCTTTGGCCTGCTCCAGGTCACCCAGGTCGCTGTGAACAGTACCAAGGTTGTTGTAGCACGCTGCCACATTAAGATGGTCAGGGTCGAGCTTTTTCAGGTAAATGGTAAGCACACTTTCATAATACTCTTTGGCCTGCTCCAGGTCACCCAGGTCGCTGTGAACAGTACCAAGGTTGTAGTAGCACGCTGCCACATTAAGATGGTCAGGGTCGAACTTTCTCAGATGAATATTTAGTGCGCGTTCATAATACTCTTTGGCCTGCTCCAGGTCAGCCAGGTCGCGGTGAACAGTACCAAGGTTATTGTAGCACCTTGCCACATTAAGATGGTCAGGGTCAAGCTTTTTCAGACGAATTGTAAGTGCGCGTTCAAAATACTCTTTGGCCTGCTCCAGGTCACCCAGGTGGCTGTGAACAGTACCAAGGTTATCGTAGCACGGTGCCACATAAAGATGGTCAGGGTCGAGCTTTTTCAGACGAATAGTAAGTGCGCGTTCAAAATACTCTTTGGCCTGCGCCAGGTCACCCAGGTCGCGGTGAACAGTACCAAGGTTATCGTAGCACGGTGCCACATTAAGATGGTCAGGGTCGAGCTTTTTCAGACGAATAGTAAGTGCGCGTTCAAAATACTCTTTGGCCTGGTCCAGGTCACCCAGGTGGCTGTGAACAGTACCAAGGTTATTGTAGCACCTTGCCACATTAAGATGGTCAGGGTCGAGCTTTTTCAGACGAATAGTAAGTGCGCGTTCAAAATACTCTTTGGCCTGCTCCAGGTCACCCAGGTGGCTGTGAACAGTACCAAGGTTATCGTAGCACGGTGCCACATTAAGATGGTCAGGGTCGAGCTTTTTCAGACGAATAGTAAGTGCGCGTTCAAAATACTCTTTGGCCTGGTCCAGGTCACCCAGGTGGCTGTGAACAGTACCAAGGTTATTGTAGCACCTTGCCACATTAAGATGGTCAGGGTCGAGCTTTTTCAGACGAATAGTAAGTGCGCGTTCAAAATACTCTTTGGCCTGCTCCAGGTCACCCAGGTGGCTGTGAACAGTACCAAGGTTATCGTAGCACGGTGCCACATTAAGATGGTCAGGGTCGAGCTTTTTCAGACGAATAGTAAGTGCGCGTTCAAAATACTCTTTGGCCTGGTCCAGGTCACCCAGGTGGCTGTGAACAGTACCAAGGTTATTGTAGCACCTTGCCACATTAAGATGGTCAGGGTCGAGCTTTTTCAGACGAATAGTAAGTGCGCGTTCAAAATACTCTTTGGCCTGCTCCAGGTCACCCAGGCCGCGGTGAACAGTACCAAGGTTACCGTAGTACGCTGCCAGATTAAGATGGTCAGGGTCGAGCTTTTTCAGACCAATAGTAAGTGCACGTTCATAATACTCTTTGGCCTCCTCCAGGTCACCCAGGTGGCTGTGAACAGTACCAAGGTTATGGTAGCACCTTGCCACGTGAAGATGGTCAGGGTCGAGCTTTTTGAGATAAATGGTAAGTGCACGTTCACAATTCTCTTTGGCGTGCTCTAGGTCACCAAGGTCGCTGTGAACAGTACCGAGGTTATTGTAGCACATTGCCACTTTAAGATGGTGAGGGTCGAGCTTTTTCAGATAAATGGTAAGTGCACGTTCATAATTCTCTTTGCCGTGCTCCAGGTCACCAAGGTCGCTGTGAACATTACCAAGGTTATTGTAGCACGTTGCCACATCAAGATGGTCAGGGTCGAGCTTTTTGAGATAAATGGTAAGTGCACGTTCATGATACTCTTTGGCCTGGTCCGGGTCACCAAGGTTGAAGTTTACATTACCAAGAAAAACGCAGCATACTGCTTCATGTGCGTCGTTGTACTCTTCACTACGCTGAACAAACTGTAATGCTTGGTTGAAGTACTTGATTGCTAAGTCGAATAAGCAGTGCATTTGACAAATCTTGCCAAGTTTTAGAAAGTAAGATGGATAATGCTGAAGATTTACTTTACTGTGTAAGGTTTCTTGAGAAATATCTTGTTTATGAAACAAATTTACAGTATTTTTAAACAAGGTCTTTAAATGAGGTATGACAGGCTTGCTATAAATAATAGCATCTGTGTCGTTGCTTTCTAGGAACTGAACGAATGATCTCACGGTTGCATCTACAGTGTGGAGCTGTTCGATCTCTGGAAAATCGCTAGTCAGAGAGGTAATAACATCATACACAATTTGATGTACCCGAATGTAGTCACCACTCTCGTCTTCACCATTTAATATCAGTGCACATCTTTGGATTTTCATACCAATCATCTCTTTATCTTGAATTTCTTCATCTTTATTGAGAATGTAATTGATTACGATGTCTTGACTTACAGGTTGTGGCGCACATACGGAGAGGAGACTGAACGTGTGATGTATGATTTTGTCGGACGTCATTGCCTTTTCAACAGCCAATGTTGTTGCTGTGGTCATGGATTCTTGGTAGCTTGGATTAGTTTCAGCAAGGATGGTCTCAATGGTACCTCGTTTGCCCTTATTAAGCTTCTCCAGGAAGTCGTACCAGCTAAAACGTGACGTTGCCTTGTTCTGCCGCACCTGTCTAACATAGGTGGCGGCGCTTGCCAAGGCAAGAGGCTGGTAGTCCAGTGCCTGAGCAACTTCTTTTCCCATCTCGCTCTCTTCTATACAAGAAAGTTTTGTTAACAAGCAAATAGCGTCGTGAGGCTCCATACCTTTACTAACCGAGATGTGTTTAACGAAAGAACTTGGCAAAGGGATAGACGCAGTGTCCTGTGTTGTGATTAACAACTGGCCGTTTGACCACTGCTGATTTCCAGACTCCGGTAAATGAACATGTACACGTGAGATGCTGGTAACGTTGTCCACCACCAGTAGCCACGAGGTATAAAGCTCGATTTTTGTGCTAATTAACGTCTTGAGATTTGTGATCTTCTCTTCGGTCGTGAAATCCTTGCAGTTAATGGTGTTAGTAACCGCAAATTCTGGACATTTAAGTCGCCGGGCGAAAGACACGTACGATTCCAAAAGTGCATCTTGGCTTTCAGCATTCAGTGTCATTACAAATGAAGTAGTACCTGGAACTTCTTTAACCTCTTTGAAGAAGTGCTCAGCTACAAGTCCCGCGAGTTGAGATTTTCCACTTCCAGGATTTCCTGAAATGTATAGGTAACTCAATTTGTTTTCATTTTTGCTTTTGAGCTTTGTTAGCTGTTGCGTAATGTCAGTCACCTCAAAATCGCGACTCGCGATGTCGTGTGAAGGTTTAGGAGGAAGAATACAAAACGAGGAAATTTCGTTGTGTAACTGATCCTGAAGGACCCGTCGTTCTTCTTCTTTCTTTTGTACTTCCTTTTCCTTTTCTTGAAGTTCCTGTCTCAGGTCATTAACCTTTTCCAAGACCTTTCTCAACTCCTCTGTTGGAAACGTTTTCTGATTTCTTATGTCTTGAATTTTCCAGGTAGAGAGACCGAGCCCATGAAATGCAGAATGAACTTTAGCAATGGCGATTTGAAACTCTGGATTCGCGAGTTGACCTTTTGGCATGTGCGCAAATTCTTCATTTCGAAACTTTCTGAGGTCATCTATATTTGATTTGACTACTGGATTGAGACTGTGGCCGATAGAATCGGAGTAAAGAATGGCGTAAAAAAGCATGGTACAATCCCATTCTGCTCTGTCTCCGTTAATCATGGTAGCTAGGAGTTTGGCATTTCTTCGCTGGTTTCCTGGAGACTCCCCGTTTTTGAAGTCCAGTCCATTCCCAGGCTCATCTTTCCATTCTCCTAACGTTGTCTTGTAGCGATTGTTCCATTCCTTCATGAAGATTGATCGGAGACCCTCAGTTATTATATCAGTCACAACGTAACAAATCCTGTAGTAGTTCAGTTGCTCTTCTGTGAATTCTATTGGAGCACTGGCCATTTTTAGCTTGCGCCACCTTTTGTTTTTCTTCAACCCTTTAGGAGAAATAAAACTTTGTTTTTAGCCAATTGGAGCCCTGTTGAGCTGGGTTGCTAGCTCAAGGTTTATTTTGCTTGTTTTGCTATTCTGAATTTACTTTTCCTCTTTAAAATTTAAATACAGTAGTGCAATTAAGATAATAAGTTAATTTTGATGTACACTCTTTTTTATAAGAATAGAGTTTTTCTGGCCTCGAGGCTGAACATCCTTATTTCTGGCGAGTTTAGGCTGAAAATATTCTTTTGAACATTCTTAGATAATAGCGCATGGCATTTGTGTTGAAATAATTTTTGAGCCAGACTGCTGGCATTAAAAAATAATTTGATTTTACGAAATGGGTTGATAATGTGAATTGGCAAAGCAATCGGAAGCTGACGTTTGGAGCGTTAGCCCTTCGTCGGAGCGAATTGAGGAACCCACAATGGGCCAAAAGTTTATTTTTCTTAATTTCATCCACAAAGAGTAACGTTTTATTTCATCGCGCGATTTTATCTTTCCTAATTTTAACTTCCATACAATGCCTTGAAGAGCGCAAAATTCTCAACTGCCCAATGTGTAACGTAACACCTCGCATTTAAAGCAGTCACGTCTCACTTGATACGCGTACATAAGTCATTAATATTTGATCGATTCTTCGAATATTGTGAGTTTGAGACGCCTGTAGTATAATAATTCCCCGTGGATAGAGGGGAGTCCCAGATAAATCAAAGATGAAACTCGCCTTCTGGGACTCCCAAGTGTTCGGTCTAGTCTGTATCGCGCTAGATTGTGCATGTGCACAAGAAAAGAATTCGTGCGGCTCGTGATTTACGAATTCTTCTCGTGTTCTTCCAACATCTCGCGTGGTTTATCAGCCTATAAACCATAGAAACTTGTAGTCTATTGCTTAAACAATTTTTATCTCCAAATATAGCAACAGATGAAGTTGAATATCGATAGACTACGAGTAGTCTCTCTTTTCGCTCAGTCCTTCGAGTGAGACGCGAAAGAAACCCGCGAGAAAAAAATTACGCGCGAGATACTGGGTGCGAGAGGCAGGTGAGTCTAAGTCTTCTCGGCCTAGAGACTCTTCGGTGTGAATTTCTTGTCTAATCAACCGTATCCAATTATTGAATAGAATTCCTTATCCTGACGCCTGTCGTCGACAACCCAGGGAGATGTCTAGATTATTCGCTCAAATGTCGTGCATGAAGGTCGTAAAAGGAAGACCGATGAAAGAGCTATCGTGTAACGATTTTTCCCGGTTGCGTAAATGCAACTTAAAAATTTATGTTTCTTACGGCGATTTGAAAAGCTTGCTTTAGATGTTGATTTTTCTTCTTTGATCAGTGCAGTAGCCTCCCACGCAGACATTCTTAGGCTTGTCACGCGTTCCTCCCCACGTGGGGAGAAACGCGTGACGAGCCCTAAGACCGTCTGAGTGGAAGGCTATCAGTGCAGCTGACAGACAAAAAAATAGTAAAAGGGGTAAGAAAACGTAAAACGCGAGTACAACGTAGAAAGCGACGACCTTTATTACAAATGGCACAAATACATCGATCAACAAACGCTCTCAAGACATCACGAAGAATATAAACTAATAAGTGTTTATCTAAGTTTCTAAATCTTACCATGATTTGACCGGGGATTTGACCTCGAGAGATTCATTGACAACTACCTCAGTTTTCGATTTCGGGTCCTTTGTGCACAGATTTCAACAAATCTTGTAAATCATTTGACAGACATCGCCCCGTAAAAAGAAAAAAAAATGAAGCGGAACTTTCATTCGGAAATATCTGCCATACATAATTTGTCGACCATTCTCTTTTATTAAAATGAACGGCGGGAAGGTCAATCTTAGTCAATTCCCCGACCATATATTCCTCCACTATGTTGTTGAGCTGCGAAACAACCAGAACACTCGCATTGGGGGTTGAAGATTGCTTCGCCAAACAAAACACTTGATATATCAAACGCTTTTCAAAGCCCGCTGGCAGAATTGCGAGGACATTACGGTCTGCGACAGGAGCGATTTGTATGCCGCGGTTTCAAGGATTCTATTTTAGGAAATCGAGACAATGTCCTGAAAAATGCCAAAATCATGCATCTCGAGTGTTGACGGCGTGAGACATCTGTTTGTCAGCGCTCCAGCATTACCCAATCATACTTTTACGTTGTAAGAGCAACACATAAACAAACTCGAGGTAGTCCCTCTTTTCGCGTGCTTCTCGCCCCTAGGATCTCGCGCGGCCATTTTTTTCTGGCGGGAATCTTTCGCGTCTCGTTCTGTGTCTCGCTCGACGGACTAAGCGAAGAGAGCAGAGGAGGATGGACACGGTCTGCGAAAAAGAGGGACTACTGGTAGTCTAAATTTCAAGAGCTGTCTGGTTTTGTAGCATTAGTGTGCAAGTCAGGCCGCACAGGATTTTGGCACACTTCATGTGAAGTCACTCGAATTTCCAGTTTACTTGCCCAAATAGAACAGGTTTAATTAGTAATTATAGAACAACAGGGTAACAGCCACAGTGTAGTTTCGTGACTGATGGAGACACCTTTAATTTGTTTGCTTTCTTTGTGGTGTTATATCGCCTCTGTTCAGTGGTGGCTAGACAATGAACATGTCAAATCAAATCAATGTTAAAGCTTTTTGACTTTCCCCGTAATTCACTCCACTGAATTCAGTCGTCACACCAGAAATGCGTCCTATAAGGCTAGCTTTAGAAATTGAACTTCTGGCTTGACAAGGCGGTGTTAATAGTTTGCAAACATAAGAAAGATAATAAGATGTCGTGTATCAGCAGCTCTCTCATAGAACTAGCGTGCGAAGGTATAAATATAGCAGTAGTTGAACTGAGGTCAAATGAAGTGAAAATCTCGAATTCTAAAACATTCAATGTTTAGTTCACGTTTCTCTCTCCTTGTACCCTCCGACACAGAGATTCCCGTCTCCTTCTGCTCGGCGAGAAACACTGATCATAATTAGTTGTGTAGACGTCTAGGTCAAAACGAATTTGACTGTGAGCTGCCGCCGTCCTACCATTTCTGTTCAGTTTGTCTGACATTCATATCAAAGAGAAAAGTAACATAAGCCATACTCACTGTTTGGAAAGATTCAGGAGCAATTCAGCGAAGTATCAACGCCACAGAGATCCGTCTGCAATCAACAAGGAAATCATGAACTTGAAAGTGAAAGCTTAACCACCCCCACAGCTCGTGTTAATCACATGAAGACGAGTCTATTTTGAGATCATTATTGATGTGCGTTGACCACTTAACCCTGTCAGTGCCAAGGACGCATGCTTTTTGTACCACTTGCGACGTCATCAATTTTAAATGCGGATAAACCAGGTTAAACTTGGATAAACTTGTGCAAACAGGCAACTCAAAGGAACTGTTCCAAAAAAATTGATAACAGCGTTGCGAAACAGTGTCCTTAAAGATAACAAGGTGTTTATTTCAGGGAGAACAATGACAATACTGTTTCTACCGTTTTGAAGTTTGCGTACGTTGTTGATGTACTTTAATTAGTCATCACGTTTCACTTTACCCGCACTAATGCAAGTTTCCTGGAAGAGTTTACAATTTTGAAATCATATTATTTCACGCTGAGGAAAAAGAAAGGTTTTTTTTAGTATATTGAAAGTAAAACTTTTATTTTCAGTAATGTAATGCCTTTTAAACGCTGACGTGTAGCATTCTTTTGGATAAGTAATATCTCGATTATTTCATGCCGCACTATGTCGCGCACGGGTCAAAAAGAATCCATAAAAAGGAATGATTTTAAAAACGCTCCAGAGGATTTTCTTTTAATCCAAGAAACAGAAGCACAAACATTGCCTTTCCGTAAATGTTTTTTTTGGCAGAAAAAGAGAAAGCAGTGAAGAAGAACGGAGAAAAAGAGAAAGCAGTGAAGAAGAAAACAAAACATGTAAAGCATACACAAATGGGATTTGAACTCTTAACCTCTCGCGTGACAATCCAGCATGTATCACACTCTGAGGTATTTGTGCATTACTTACAGACCCTTACAAGTATTTGAAATTGTTAAACCTCAGTTTGACACAAAAAAATATCTTTCCGTTTTTGACCGCAGCACAGAGAAAACATGTACAAATACACGTAATGAAAACGTGTAGGCAGGCCTCAGTAACGAACAGTTTGTTAACCTTGAACTTTTTTTATTTTTACAAATGACCACACAACCCTGAATGGATAAAGGTTTTATGCGCTTGTTTGAAACCTAGACTGCACTCACATCACAAGTACTTCGTTAACGAGCAATGCCTCAAAACACCCTTTGATAATTTATTTTCCAAGTTCAGCCACTTTGATCTAAGTTGTATCACCCCTTCATTCCTTCACTTCGTGTTAGACATTTAGAGACCCAGCAGAGTCGGGGGAACCAATATGAAAAGGCAGGCAATACTCGTCAGAAGATATAAATTTACTACCTAAGGGAGGATTAATATGGAAGTTGCTTGAGCTTCATTAGAACCCTAAAGATGCCACTTAAAATGAAAGAAGTGCGAGCACTTACCACTACTCAAGAAAGGATACCGCCGCGCGCCCATCCACTAGATAACCTGGTTTGTTTTGCCAACACCTATCCATTAGATAGTGATTTATCAGTCAGATAGCGTTCTTTGAACAACTAGCGTTCTTTCTATTTTTTGACCAACTGGGTCCTGTTCTGATTGGGAGTATTCCAAATCGTGAAATTTGCTCCAGCGACAATAAAGATCTGTCCTGCCCTTATACTATTTAAAAAGTGAAGCCTTGGAGCCGACGGGCTCATAGCAGCTTGAGCTTATCCCCGTTTGTAGCATGAAGCGGCTAGAAGTATTTCGACTGTCCCCGGACGGGATGCTAATCCATCACAGGTCACTCCCCTGCAATTTGTCAGACTTCCCCAACAATACATTGGTACCCATTTTAACAGTTTCTATAAAATTCAAACATCTACTAATCGTGTGCGTGAATCAATTTTTTGTAACCGGATCCGCCTACATACAGGAAAATCTACAGGATTCCAATTATATGTAAAAAATCGACTCGTAAGTACCTCTGGGACCAGGGTAACTCGTAAGCCACACATGTCCGCATCGCGGACCTATTTTCAGTACTGAAGTCGCTCATGATTGTGATCTTTAGATTTGTCTGTGCGACTAATAAAACCCGTTACTTATACCTGTTTGTTTATGCTCAGAAAATATGCGTTAGTTTCTTGTATTGAATTCGCTCATGATTGTGATCTTTAGTTTTAGTACTTACTGAACAGTTGACCGACTAAATGGCTCCTTCTTTGGTGTTTACTGTCTTGGGCTCTATCCCATTTACACCCTCATGTAACGATATCAATACTCTCAAATGGGGATATCACCCTAGGAATTCCCCCATTGGTGACTTAGTCCAGCCGATAATTTTAAAATTTCGAAAATTATAAAATTATTTAAATCAGAGGAAAGGGGAGGGGGTTGTTATGGTAGTGGGAGCACTTGTGGTGCTACCATAGATCGTGCACAGCGTAATTACCAATACAGAAAATGGCTTAGAACTAGAGGAAGCGCCAGTGCTCACTGTGTAACGCCCAATAACGCTAAATGTCACGCAATATCTTATCTTAGGGAAAGGAAGACGTTACAACTGCGAATGTGTACTCGTCCAATGCGGTCACGTGGGGTGCGTTTCCAGGCTCAGAGATTCTTCAACCGACTGTTGTGGATCCCGTTGCATTTCATTTTTGGAAGGTAAGAAGACCAAAATCAATACTGACATTGGTGGAATTAAAAGAGGCATTTAGTTGCCTTTAATTCTATATTAAGCTCCCTCATGATTAGAACTCCCTGTAAGACTGGCCCAATATTCGTAATTCAATAACTAAGTAATAAGAAAAATGTAAAAGCACTTGCGGGCACTGCATAGCGTGGTGGCCTTTTTTGGTCAGTGTATTGGAGCCCTGCCCGAGGTTGGTGGGTTCAGTTTGCGGGCAAGTCACTTGACTCTATAGCGCCTCTCTCCACTCCGCCTGGTGTACAAGTTGATATGGGTAAACAGTCAGAGAAACTTGACAAAATGCAGTGAGAGGGGAGGGTGTTGGGGGAGGAATTGGAAGGGGCGGAGGTTAACAACAACAACAACAACAACAACAACAACAACAACAATAATAATAGCAATAATAATCTATAATAATAATGATGATGCATGTACAACAGCGAATAAAGTTGCTGTTGTTGTTAATGTGTTAATGGGGTATTTAGCATTGCTGCTAATTAGTGACAGAGCATGAAGAAATTGTAAACGTGAAAATAAACTAGTAAATATGTAGAAACTGTACAAATGAACTTTGCGTACAAGCAAAGCAGAAATGCATTTTGATTAAGGTTCTTTCTCTTTTTATCTTTTGCTGTTCAATTTTTAGGATGAGGCCTTTGCGCTTTGGAAGTATCAGTGGGGACGCATCTACCCTGAAAAATCCACAGCGCGTGAAATTATTCACACCATTCATGACACGTACTATCTCATTAACCTTGCGGACAATGATTATGTGGCGGGAAATAAATTGTTTGATATTCTGGACATTGTGTTGAAAAAGCTGGGTAAACTATAGTATCAATCAAATTTTGACATAAGTAGGAACAAAAAACTGTCACCTTGTAATGTGAGGTACACAAATCACTCCAGGTTTACTCGTATATTAGAAGAACAGGAGCTTTTATAAAAGAATGACTCATCTAATGATCTGGACAAAACACAATTTTTAGATCTGTTCCGCATTTTAAGGAAAATAGTTTTTCATTCAGTGTTGTTCGCTTAGACGAAGCGGGTGCTTGTCTTGTCAGTAGCAATAGGCAGTTTTCAGCAATATTTAATACATACCAAATATATTTTTATTTGTTTTATAGAAACTGAAAGGTTTTTGAGACAGAGGTAACTGAAAATTGAGGTTATTTTGTGAAGTTATTGTAAATAACACATGTGAATATAAATAGAAAATAATATATCAGGTTGAAAGAACTATCAATAAAATATACAGTAACAGGTTATTGAATCAGTATTTAAATTTAATTCTCTGTGATGTGAATTATATATGAAATAATTCATATTTGAACTGCGGTTGTAGATGAAAGTGAAGAATGATCATCGCAGTTAATTTTCCAATTTAAGCAAAGACGCCTGAAAAAATCAGGGCTTCAACGGGATTCGAACCCGTGACCTCCGCGATACCGGTGCGATGCTCCACCAACTGAGCTATGAAGCCACACATTGGGAGTGAGGTCAGTTTATTGAGTTCATATCTCCCGTGATGCTTCACCAACTGAGCTATGAAGCCACACATTGGGAGTGAGGTCAGTTTATTGAGTTCATATCTCCCATGATGCTCCACCAACTGAGCTATGAAGCCACACATTGGGAGTGAGGTCAGTTTATTGAGTTCATATCTCCCGTGATGCTTCACCAACTGAGCTATGAAGCCACACATTGGGAGTGAGGTCAGTTTATTGAGTTCATATCTCCCATGATGCTCCACCAACTGAGCTATGAAGCCACACATTGGGAGCAAGGTCAGTTTATTGAGTTCATATCTCCCATGATGCTCCACCAACTGAGCTATGAAGCCACACATTGGGAGCGAGGTCAGTTTATTGAGTTCATATCACCCGTGAGGAGTGAAATGATGTGAACTTAACAAATTGACCTCGCTTTCAATGTGTGGCTTCATAGCTCATTTGGTAGGGCGTCGCACCGGTATTGCGGAGGTCACGGGTTCGAATACCGTTGAAGCACTGATTTTTTCAGGCTTCTTTCCAATTGCTTAAACTGGAAAATAGACTGCGATGACCATTGTTCACTTTTAATTTTATGTGTTGATTAGGAAACGTCGTATATTTACCAATCGTGTTGGGAGTAAATAACACAGAAGTACAACAGCTCTCTTAAGCCCATGATTCTTTTTACTGTCAGCAGCTGTTATTGTTTTGGGGGGTAGAGGCAATGTCTCTGTTGTTTGTTCTATTGTACTCTCAAAGGGTATCAAACCATTCATGCCAGACCTTTTGAGAGCTGTTACCCGAGTTAAATGACGTATGCACTATGCAGAGCGCTTGCATGGATGAAGTTTAACTGAAGCCGAGATTGACCAAAATTTTAAATGACGCGATTTATAACTGATATCTGAGATAACAGCTCTGCAAACCCCAGCTACAGTAGCCTGGAAAAGTGGGCTGAAATTTTAATGATAGCCGAGGAATCGTAAAAAATTCAAGGGATAACTTAGCACCACCAATCTATTGAGATTCCATAAACCATCCCTGTCGCAAGACCTTAATTTGTCTTAGAACGGTTCTTGAAAGCAAACGAATTTCAGAACCGCCTAGTTTAGCAAAAACAGATAAATACACGGAATTAGGTTTTAGAAACGCAACGAGGATTAGGTTCATTTTAAGGCCACATTCTCAAGTTTTGATGAGGATTTAGTAAGGTCTTGGCGCATTCTCAGCTTCTTTGATCGGATCGGGCGCTAATGACAGTTCCTGAAAGTCGATGAAGACTCGACTTTCATCGTCTGTCGTTTTTATTCGAATCGGGTTTTGCTCCCGGGGGGGGGAGGGAGGGGGGGAAGGGAGGAGGGCTACTGGCAGAAAAATTGGGTGGGGTGCGCAGCCCGCTTTCCAAAATGCTTACTTATGGACAAAATCTGTGGTATTCCCCACCCTATTTATGACCTGACCAAAAATTCGAAACTAAATTTATGGCCTAAATCCTGTTTCAGACGTGCGTTATAATTAGTTCCCTTGTTCAGACGAATGTTAAATTACCGTAAACATAATTTGTGAAGGGCTTTTGTTCATTGATTTTCTTTTCGTTAATGATGCAAAAGTGGCGTCTTAAAAACATACCCATATCAAGGCTAGAGTACAAAACCATAGGCTATTTACGACCAAAATGGACAAAATCAGCTAAAATCGATACCTCATTTATAACCGAAACGGCTCCATAAAACCCATTCCCTTCGGGGTCGCACATACCTATATAGCCCATATGAGGGGTATCTCCCAGGTTTTTACATTTGTACAATCAACTTTAGCCTTGCGGATGCTTCGTTATTACGGGTGTGTAGTAAGCTCAGTCATAAAACACGTCTTTGGCGGTTATACCGTACAAACAACAGATCTAGGTATTCTGTTCTAATGGGAGTTGCTCACCTTTACGAATATGACGCATCTGAAGGTCGTAAGGTCTGAATAACCCACAGTCTGCCCAGTACCTAACTCATGCGCACAGCCATATCACCCGGGCAGTGGCAGCCATGGACAGCTGTTTCAGGCGGCCTTGTTAGGCCTCATCAGGCATAGTCGTCGGACAGAAAATAGGACTACAAGCCCTGTGCATTCTGCTCTTTTCACCCGCCTCGGCTGTAATGGGCAGAACGCATAGGGCTTTTAGTCCTATTTTCTGACCGACGGCTATGCCATGCTGATGAGGCCTAATGAGGCCGAAACAGCTGTCAATGGCTGCCACTGCCCGGGTGATATGGCTTTGCGCATGCGTAAGGTACTTGCCAGACCGTGGGTTGGTGTTCGTGTGTGTCACTTGGTTTTATTGGATTTGTTTGCACTGGGAGAAAATATCCTCTTCCTTAAGGGGATATGTCACCCAGTGTTAGGAAATTTTGGCAATTTTAGCAAGTGACCAAATGGTCCTAACAGGTTAAAGCTGCAGACGAACTGCAGAAATGCCTAGAAATGAAAAAGGAAAAATTAAACGATTACAATGGATTTCATTCAGTTAAAAAAAGTCGGTCCGCTTAACTTTAATTTTTTCCAAGTTTATCTTTTTGTCTGAAATTGTTGTTTTCAATTGCCGGAAATTAATCAACCTTGTTAAATCATATGACGTTGAGCCTATTTTGAAATCGTTATTAGTATTATTGTTCGTTGACCCCTTTAAAAAAGGCTTTAAAGCCTTCTTGTAGGTACTTTATCCCACTAGCATGCCCAACCTCGCTGCCAGGGCCATTTCCCTGGTTTGGGGCCTAACCTTGGCCTAACTCCCAGCCAAGGAAAAGGCCCTGGGTGCGAAAAGTTTTGTCTGAAATACGGTGTCCTGTTTACCCTGGCTTGGCATTAACACTGGTAAATTTGTAGCCCTTCTCAAATGTTTAAGCAAATAAAAGCCATTTCTTTTTAGCTGCTCTCAAATGCGAGCCCTATACTAATTTTAGAGGTCTGAAATGGGATATCGAGTTTTCGCTTAGGTCTGAACAGGACATGGAAAATCACAGAATTTGGTCAGGGTACAGGTTTCAAGATTTGGGCCGCACAGCCCCACCAGTTGCTTTGTGGAACAACAACACCCCGCTCCCTCCCGCCCCATCCGGGTCGGGATACCGGACTGATTGTTTGTTTATTTCTTTGTGGGCTCTAAGGGCGCGTTCGTTATTTTTTCATGCTACCTGTATTCTGTTGCGTTATGCAGATTTGCGCGACTTACAAGGCCTGGTGTAAAACACAGATTACCTTTCAAAGCCAGTGCCGAATATATGTGACGCAGTTGAACAACAATTGCAGATTCAAACATTGCGGGTGTTTTGCCAAGTGATTTGGGTATGATTTAATTGCGTGGGTGCCACCTAGGTTTCCAAATTGGACCCCGTTTCAAAAAGAATTTGCATTCAAATTGATACTCCGTTCAAGAAAGAGGTTAATTTTTAACAAAATGTTTAAAGTGGTACTATGACGAAAATCGTATGTTTCCCATCTAAGCCATTTTAAAACACAAACAAGTAGTCTGTATGAGAGGAAAAATGCTGTTTTCCTTTTTTCAAATATCTTTTTTCGTCCCAGAGATATCGAAGCTTTTAAAATATGCAAATTAGTCAAGTAATGACGTCATACACTCAACAGGTTTGACTTATAGCATTGATCCGTCGAAGTCTTAGTTGTTATAAGAGTGCTGGAAACTATTACCAGCTACGTTGAAGAGGAGTAAAATCTAAAATACGTTGAGAAATAAATAAACTAAGAAAATATCTCAAGATTACTCAGTACTCAACCTTCATCAAACCTTTATTTTTCCTATTTCTCGTCTAGTATTCCTTTCCCTTTGATAAAAACCTCAAACGATAATTTTTTAAACTTTTTTAACGCTTAACCGACATTATGTTTCCGCTCTTTAATAAAGACTACAGCGATACAATGTTACAAACTTAAATATAGAGTTTTCATATTAAGCGAAAATTCAACTCAGTCAAACCTTTCTCACGGGAAACAAACGGATACGAACACGAACTTTAAGCTAAGGTATCCGAGAGCAATGGGGCTTTCTGAATGCATTTTTAGAGTCTTAAATTATTGAGCCATGTAAACAAAATGAAAACAGAATTTTATCAGACATCATCTGTAACCCTAACCTAGCAAGAGCCAATGCATTCAAAGTATTGTGCAGCGTACATTACGAGTATGAGCGATATGCTTCTTTGGGGACATACTCTCCCTCATCTGTTGAAGCTGGTTTAACTTAAGCTGAACAGGTGCCACATCAAGATGATCAGGACCGAGCTTTTTCAGACGAACAGTAAGTGCACGTTCATAATGCTCTTTGGCCTGCTCCAAGTCACCCAGGTCGCTGTGAACATTACCAAGGTTATTGCAGCACGTTGCCATATTAAGATGGTGAGGGTTGAGCTTTTTCAGGTAAATGGTAAGTGCACGTTCATAATACTCTTTGGCCTGCTCCAGTTCACCCAGGTCGCGGTGAACAGTACCAAGGTTATTGTAGCACGTTGCCACATTAAGGTGGTCAGGGTCGAGCTTTTCAGATAAATGGTAAGTGCACGTTCATAATACTCTTTGGTGTGCTCCAGGTCACCCAGGTCGCGGTGAACAGTACCAAGGGTATTGTAACACATTGCCACATGAAGACGGTCAGGTTCGACCTTTTTCTAATGAATGGTAAGTGCACATTCATAATACTCTTTGGCCTTCTCCAGGTCACCCAGGCCGCGGTGAACATAACCAAGTTATTGTAGCACATTGCCACATCAAGATGGTTAGGGCCGTGTTTTTTCAGACGAATAGTAAGTGCACGTTCATAATACTCTTTGACCTGCTCCAGGTCACCCAGGTCGCTGTGAACAGTACCAAGGTTATTGTAGCACGTTGCCACATGAGGATGCTCAGGGTCGAGCTTTTTCAGACGAATAGTAAGTGCACGTTCATAATACTCTTTGGCCTGCTCCAGGTCACCCAGGTCGCTGTGAACAGTACCAACGTTATTGTAGCACATTGCCACATCAAGATGGTCAGGGTCGAGCTTTTTCAGATAAATGGTAAGTGCACGCTCATGATACTGTTTGGCCTGCTCCAGGTCACCCAGGTCGAGGTTTACACCACCAAGAAAAACGTAGCATACTGCTTTATGTTCGTCGTTGTACTCTTTACTACGCTGAACGAACTGTAATGCTTGATTGAAGAACTTGATTGCAACGTCGAATGAGCAGTGCATTTGACAAATATTTCCAAGTTTTTGAACGTAAGATGGATAATGCTGAAGATTGATTATACTGCGTTAAGGTTTCTTGAGAAATATCTCCTTTATAAAACAAATTTTCAGTATTTTTAAACAAGGTTTTTAAATGAGCTATGACAGGCTTGCTGTAAATAAGAGCATCTGTGTCGTTGCTTTCTAGGAACTGAACGAATGATCTAACGGTTGCATCTACATTGTGGAGCTGTTGGATCTCTGGAAAATCGCTAGTCAAAGAGGTAATAACATCATACACAATTTGATGTACCCGAATGTAGTCACCACTCACGTCTTCACCATTTAATATCAGTGCACATCTTTGGATTTTCATACCAATCATCTCTTTATCTTGAATTTCTTCATCTTTATTCAGAATGTAATTGATTACGATGTCTTGACTTACAGGTTGTGGCGCACATACGGAGAGGAGACTGAACGTGTGAGGTATGATTTTGTCGGACGTCATTACCTTTTCAACAGCCAGTGTTGTTGCTGTGGTCATGGATTCTTGGTAGCTCGGATTTGTTTCAGCAAGGTTGGTCTCAGTGGTACCTCGTTTGCCCTTATTAAGCTTCTCCAGGAAGTCGTACCAGCTAAAACCTGACGTTGCCTTGTTCTGCCGCACCTGTCTAACATAGGTGGCGGCGCTTGCCAAGGCAAGAGGCTGGTAGTCCAGTGCCTGAGCAACTTCTTTTCCCATCTCACTCTCTTCCATGCAAGAAAGTTTTGTTAACAAGCAAATAGCATCGTGAGGCTCCATACCTTTACTAACTGAGATGTGTTTAACGAAAGAACTTGGCAAAGGGATAGACGTAGAGTCCTGTGTTGTGATTAACAACTGGCCGTTTGCCCATTGCTCATTTCCAGACTCCGGTAAATGAACATGCACACGTGAGATGCTGGTAACATTGTCCACCACCAGTAGCCACGAGGTATAAAGCCCGATTTTTGTGCTAATTAACGTCTTCAGATTAGTGATCTTCTCTTCGGTCGTCAAATCCTTGCAGTTAAGGGTGTTAGTAACCGCAAATTCTGGACATTTAAGTCGCCGGGCGAAAGACACGTACGATTCCAAAAGTGTATCTTGGCTTTCAGCATACAGTGTCATTACAAATGAAGTAGCACATGGCATTTTTTTACCTCCTGTGAAGAAGTGCTCAGCTACAAGGCCCGCGAGTTGAGATTTTCCACTTCCTGGATTTCCTGAAATGTACAGGTAAGTCAATTTGCTGTCATTATTGCTTTTGAGCTGTTTTAGCTGTTGCGTAATTTCAGCCACCTCAAAATCGCGACTCGCGATGTCGTGTGAAGGTTTAGGAGGAAGAATACAAAACGAGGTTAACTTCGTTGTGTAATTGATCTTGAAGGACCTGTCTTTCTTCTTCTTTCTTTTTTAATTCCTTTTCCTTTTCTTGAACTTCCTGTCTCAGGTCATTAACCTTTTCCAAGACCTTTCTTAACTCCTCTGTTGGAAACTTTTCCTGATTTCTTATGTCTTGAATTCGCCAGGTAGAGAGACCGAGCCCTTGAAATGCAGAATGAACTTTACCAATGGCGATTTGAAACTCTGGATTCGCGAGTTGACCTTTTGGCATGTGCGAAAAATCTTCATTTCGAAACTTTCTGAGGTCATCTATATTTGATTTGACTACTGGATTGAGACCGTGGCCGATAGAATCGGAGTAAAGGATGGCGTAAAAAAGCATGGTACAATCCCATTCTGCTCTGTCTCCGTTGATCATGGTAGCTAGGAGTTTGGCATTTCTTCGCTGGTTTCCTGGAGACTCCCCGTTTTTGAAGTCCAGTCCATTCCCAGGCTCATCTTTCCATTCTCCTAACGTTGTCTTGTAGCGATTGTCCCATTCTTACTTGAAGATTGCTCGGAGACCCTCAGTTATTATATCAGTGACAACGTAACAAATCCTGTAGTAGTTCAGTTGCTCTTCTGTGAATTCTATTGGAACACTGGCCATTTTCAGCTTGCGCCCCCTTTTTTGTTTTTCTTCAACCCTTTAGGAGAAATAAAACATTTTTGTAGCCAATTAGAGCCCTGTTGAGCTGGGTTGCTAGCTCAAGGTTTCTTTTGCTTGTTTTGCTTTTCTGAATTTACTTTTCCTCTTTAAAATTTAAATACAGTAGTGCAATTAAGATAACAAGTTAAGTTCGATGTACACTCTTTTTTTTACAAGTATAGAGTTTTTCTGGCCTCGAGGCTGAACATTCTTATTTCTGCCGAGTTTAGGCCGAAAATATTCTTTCGAACATTCTTAGATGAAAGCGTATGGCATTTGTGTTAAAGTAATTTTTTGAGCCAGACTGCTGGCATTAAAAAATAATTTGATTTTATCAAATGGGTTGATAATGTGAATTGGCCAAGCAATCGGAAGCTGACGTTTCGAACGTTAGCCCTTCGTCTGAGCGAATCGAGGAACCCACAATGGGCCAAAAGGACAACAGAAACCAGACAAGGGAAGTATATTTTTCTTAATTTTATTTAAAAAAATCAACATTTGATATCATCGCGCCATTTTATCCTTCGTAATTTTAACTTCCATAGAATGTCATGAAGAGCGCTAAAATTCCTAACTGCTCATCCTCGGAAACCCAGGGGCTACTAGCCGGGACGATGCGATATTTTCGGGCGAAAGTTTATTTCAAGAGGTGGAGAGCCCCTGGGAACTTACTCTTACCGAACCAGTTCCAGAAGTGGTCGAATTCCGTCCCGCTGATTGACCAGAAAAAATATTTTTCTGGCTAATCAGCGAGGAGTTCTAGCCGGGTAACTCTGTCGCCTTCTTACACGAGGCAGTTTTCTTTATCGATCGACCTAGTTGCTTGGCCCGTGCAACGGGGAGATTGCCGTTGAAAGTTTAAAAAAATATATATTCTTGGAAGCCGAGGAAATCACAAGGCTTAACATGGGGCTAGAAACCAATACTCTTCCATCAATTTTCTCGGCGGATTTATCAAAGTTTATAGTTAATGTACGCGATTTCGACATAGTTGCGTGGCCCGTGCAACGGCGATTTGCATATCGTGCAAAGTTTTAGAAGTTATTCAACGATCGAGGCGAAATAAGATGTAACCGTGGGTACTCGACTAGCTTTCCCCGCAACAAAAAGGTATATCGTAAATTTTTATAGTTAATGTACGCGATTTTTACACTGTTGCTTTTTGTTGCGGGGAAAGCTAGTCGAATACCCACGGTTACATCTTATTTCGCCTCGATCGTTGAATAACTTCTAAAACTTTGCACGATATGCAAATCGCCGTTGCACGGACCACGGAACCATGTCGAAATCGCGTACATTAACTATAAAAATTTACGATATACCTTCGATAAATCCGCCAAGAAAATTGAAGGAAGAGTATTCGTTCCTAGCCCCATGTTAACCCTTGGGATTTCCTCGGCTTCCAAGAATATTTTTTTCTGAAACTTTCCACGACAATCTCCCCATTGCACGGGCCAAGCAACTAGGTCAATCAATGAAGAAAACTACTTCGTGTAAGAAGGCGACAGAGTTACCCGGCTAGAACTCCGCTGATTGGCCAGAAAAAAAATCTTTTTCTGGCCAATCAGCGGGACGGAATTCGACCACTTCTGGAACTGGTTCGGTAAGAGTAAGTTCCCAGGGGCTCTCCAGCTCTTGAAGTAAACTTTCGCCCGAAAATATCGCTCGCCCGAAAATATCGCATCGTCCCGGCTAGTAGCCCCTGGGTTTCCGAGGATGCTAACTGCCCAATGTGTAACGTAACACCGCGCATTTCAGGCAGTCACGTCTCACTCGATACGCGTACATAAGTCATTAATATTTGATCGATTTTTCGAATTGTGAGTTTGGGACGCCTGTAGTATAATAAGTTCCCGTGGATAGAGGGGAGTCCCAGATATATCAAAGATGAAACTCGCCTTCTGGGACTCCCAAGTGTTCGGTGTCTAGATCTGTATCGCGCTACATTGTGTATGTGCACACGAGAAGAATGCTTCTCGTGTTCTTCCAACATCCCGCGTGGTTTATTAGCCTATAAACTATAGAAACTTGTAGTCTATTGCTTAAACAATTTTTATCGCCAAATATAGCAACGGGTGAAGTTGAATATCAATTGACTACCAGTAGTCCCTCTTTCGCTTAGTCCGTCGAGCGAGACGCGAAAAAAACCCGCGAGAAAAAAATTTCGCGCGAGATATTGGGTGCGAGAGGCACGCGAGTCTAAGTCCAAGAGTTTCTCGGCCGAGAGACTCTTCGGTGTGAATTCCTGTCTAATCAACCGTTAGCCTGCGTGGCAGGCCGTAGAAAGGGAGTGAGGAAAGTCAAAATGAGCGCGGGATCGGAGGGAGAAGGAACGGCCTGCAAGGACGCTATTGTTTTCTTTGTTTTTTACGTCCACCAGACGAACGTAAAAATCCTGATTGGTCAAATGTAATGAATTACCTAACTTCATCCTTCTGATTGGTCAGCGACCTGTCATTCGAAACCATTAAGGTCTTCTCACATTTATATTCAACCAGGCGGATAAATCTAGAGATCGTTTCGAACTAATTCATCATAGGTTAGCCGATGTTAGTAATAACGCCTCTTTTCAGAATTGTTAGCGACCTGATTATTGAGGTTGAGGCCATGAAATATACTGTCTGATATTTAGCTCAGAAGCTAGTTTGTTTGGAAGACATCGAAGGGGGCAAATTTGACGTTGTCTGTGCATCGGCGAAAAGTGTCACAGATAAGCGATTTCAACAATCATTGAAGAAGAACACTACTGAGTAGCAGTTTAGTGGCTTGTGGCGGAGTCGCGTACAGTTGAAACATGAACAGGCACTGCAGGCCGACTGCGAATCGATGTAAGAAGCAATCACTGTTATCCCAAAGCTTTTCAGAGATTCGCTTAAGACAACTCCGAATATTTCTTTTCTCTCTGACGGTTTGAATATATTTCCACGAGCTTTAGCCACACATTTGCCATATGTTACTTTTAGATTTATCTAGCAAACTCTACAAACATTGTTACAATAGCTTTCTTTTTGGCCCGGCGTCTTCTCGCTTTTCCCAACGTCCGAAGCTAAGGTCTTCAAATTTTAAAATTCATTTTTCGTGCAAAACAACAAAAACAGGAAATACGAGAACCCATTGGCGCCTTCAGATTTTGTCACGAAAGAAGTAATGTGATTCTGATTGGATGATTTTGACAGCCATACATTCTACAGTTGAGTGGGTTTTGCATAGTTAATTAGAGGGCGGAATGAAGAAAACAATAGCGTCCTTGCAGGCGTCCCCTACCGCGATCCTCACGCGTCTGTTCTCGCACTTCATGGGCTCGTCTTTCCCCTTTCCCTCCCCTTCGGACGCCTGCCACGCAGGCTAATCAACCGTATGCAATAGAATTCCATATCCTGATGCCTGTCGTCGACAATCCAGAGAGATGTCTAGATTAAATTCGATCAAATGCCGTGCTTGAAGGTCGTAAAAGGAAGACCGATGAAAAAGCTATCGTGTAACGATTTTTGCCAGGTGCGTAAATGCAACTTAAAAATTTATGGTTCTAACGGCGATTTGAAAGGTTGCTTTAGATGTTGATTTTTCTTCTTTGATCAGTGAAGTAGCCTCCCAGGCAAACAGTCTTAGGCTTGTCACGCGTTCCTCCCCACGTGGGGAGGAACGCGTGACGAGCCCTAAGACCGTCTGCGTGGGAGGCTGTCAGTGCAGCTGACAGACAAAAAATAGTAAAAGAGGTAAGAACACGCGAGTACAACGTAGAAAGCGACGAGCTTTATTACAAATGGCACAAATACATCGATCAACACACGCTCTCAATAGATCACCGAGAATATAAAGTACTAAGTGTTTATCTAAGTTTCTAAATCTTACCATGATTTGACCTTGTGAGATTCATTGACAACTACCTCAGTTTTCCATTTCGGGTCCTTTGTGCTCAGATTTCAACAAATCTTGTAAATCATTTGACAGACATCGCACCGCAGAACAAAAAATCAAAGGGCTCTTATGAGCCAACTCATTCATGCTCTTAGCCATGAAATGACTTAAGTGTTTCTTGTGTATTATACCGTTTAACAATGTTGGTGGTGCATCAATAAGCATCAAGCTTCTTCCTGACATGTATCTTAGCTTTCAGCAGGCTTACAATTGACTGATTGGGTAAATGAATAATTTGCTGTACAATAGATTAGGACAATATAGCATCATTCTTTATATTTTGTTGTCAAGCATTTGTGTTCATTGTTTAGTAAATGTTGTGTCATCTAAATGAAGTGAAAGCCTCATTCACTGTTTGCTTGTTACAGTTTATGTATGATATTTTATTCACAAAATTTAAGTGATTAGTGCAACATTTATCAGTACACCTTGAGAAAGCTTGAACTCAAAGTATTTATCATTTAAAGTTCTTGGGTTGTCATTGTCATTATTCATTTGACTGTATTATTGTTTATAATAATTACTTATACATTTTTTTTTCTTAAATGACTATTATGGGTAGCCAGGAATAATCCAGTAGATGTAACATTTACTGCTGCCCCTGAAATTAAATAGATAAAAAAGATGAAGATATAAATAAAAAATAAATTGGAAGATACCAGAAATAGGGCACATCCCTTTTTAGTAAACCCGGGCCTAGCAGGACAAGAGTCTTGAGAGAAGGCAAACACACTGCAGATAACTCTGATCAACTCTGTTTTCAACAACCTGAGATATTGAATAGATTATTTACCTGCATTTCAATCCCATTTGGGTGACTACAATAGTCACCAAGTGTTACACAACTTTTAAGGTGATTCCCGAGTTTTGCATTGCGCATTCCTACTGCGCACGATTTTTGCGTCATCAGCGCGCGCACATGAGCGCGCGCGCGTACAAAACATAAGAGATTTCTCTCAAACTAAGCTCGATAGCGAGATAAAAGCTCCTTTTCTCTTAAACGAGCACGGTGACCCCCACTTTTTATTTTATAAATTCAATGAGAACAATATCCGCAATAACTGAGAAAAAAATTTGGCAGAAATCTATGGCTAGTTTTTTGGCAAATGAAATAAATGCTACAGATAGAGACGTAACGGGCGCAATAGAGCAAGTCCAAATTATGTTTCCTTTAAGGGATAAAAATATCAATTAATAATGCAGGGTATTTGAAGCCATTTTTTCTGGGACGTAGATGAATAAGCAATCAAAGAAAGTCGAACTCTGTGTGATATAACACGCCGCATTGAAAAATAATCGAGCTTACTTGTTGCGCACTGGGATAACCAAAAGTCACCCAAATAACCATATTTGTCAGCATCGTGGCATGAAAACAAGCACGGTGACCCCCTCTTTTTATTACGTTTTTAACATCTCCTTTTACTGCAATGACACCATACCAAGTTTTATCGAAAATCTATGACGGGTTCTTTTACCCGGGAATCACTTTAAGATTGTCAGTTTTGGTATCATGGTTAGATTCATTAAACTTGATGTCTTGTTTTGCCTGATCGATCTGGGTCTACGCGTGTAACACACGAGCGACGATAATCAGCAACGAAGTACAGGTTCTATTCCACTTTATGCATTTCAGGATATCATCTGTTACTTATAATATTATTATTCGACTTAGGGCCATTATTATAAAGCAATAGTAGTCATCTGGCATTTCAGTGGAACTAGCAATTTCATAACGCTGTAAATAAGCTTATTAGTGAGTGAATGGAGCTTTATAGCAATTGTCACGCAGCGATCGTAACACTGGCAAATATTTCTGGACTCTTAGTCTGAAACAGACTTTAATTTAGTTCTGGGTCATTTCGATTTGACGTGTAGGCTGTATGTTTTGCTTAAAGCAAATTTAAACAATTAAAGAAAGCAATATTTACTCACCAGAAATCACAAACGATTGAAGTCAAAATCTACGATGGCTGCCTTCAATGAGCTGAGAAGACTCATTGAGCCCGTAATGGAGGCCGACGAATCTGACGAATATCTCAAACCAGTTTGGGCTCCACAAATTCTAAAATTTTTCAACATTTTTAACCAAATTCACTCCATGTATCAACTAATACAGTATACATCCCATCTGGTGTGGACAACATTCGTAAAATATCGCTGCCTTCTTGGGCACGTAACACGAGATGGAGGGAAGGGCAGGTACGCGGGCTCATTTTCGGAGAAAAAATAAATATTTAAATATATATCTACAGATATGTTTTGGTCTCATTTTATTCACTGAATGCCTACATTTATTACACAAATTCTCTCGCGGTGTTTTGCAATCATCCAGAAAGTGCATTAATTAGGCTTGTCATGTTTGCTATTCGTGGCAAGTTGACTACTTGGTCAGCGGTTGCGCAAATCCAACCAATTTGTTACGTCACTTCCGCTATTTTTGCTAACGACGTCACATCCGTCTACGCAGATTTCTGCTAACGCCGTTTTCCCCTCTCTGCAAAAACTCATCCATTGCTTCGCAATGAATGAGTTAAAAAGAGAAAAAATGAAGCGGAACTTTCATTCGGAAATATCTGCCATTACACAGTCGATCTTTTTAGTCGGGCGAGGCCGACTTTAAATTTACCCTGCATTTCTCCACAAAACTCAGTCACGTGCAATGGTGAATACCGCAGACCCGTTATAAAGGCTCAACCGTCGAAGTCGGTGGCGGATACGTCGAATAGGCACGTCGAAAAATCTTTTTCCGCCCTGATCTTAACAACTGGTGTAATCTTCTCTACGCTCAAACCAGAAGCTTATCACCAGACATAGAGACCCAGATCCACTCAAAGAGATGGCGTGTGTAATGAGCATATATTTCGAAACGGGTCGCTCTGCGAACTCAAAATAGCAAAAGAATCAAATGATTATCGGATTTAGCGAAGGTCTTACCAGAATCATACCAGAAATCAAATGAGTTCTCAGTGAACAGAAAATGTAGACAGAATGTTGCTACAGACGAAAGAAGAACATTTACTGATAAAGACAAGGTGCGTCGTATTCAAACTCTAGGAAACGACAACAAAGATGCCATGTTGGACTGCGAAAGTGGCTTTCATCAGACTGGGGATAAACGTAAGCTTGGTTATGTAACTAGGCTTACATTCGCTCTGTTTTTGCTCAAGCTGAGTACATTATCCGCTACTATTTTTCTCTTTGTTTCATTAGTTTTCTCGTTTTTATGCGCATTAAGTAACGGTCCATGTAAGAAGGATAGCACACGCGGCAAGGAATGCAGAAAGGTGCTAACTTTTGTACAACTTTGCTATTGTTCTATCATACTTCTGATTGGCTAAATCAGTAAAATCTACCAAAACTTCAGGTAGCTGTGTAATTTATTTAGCCCTTATTGATCAAATATTTTCCTGTCAACAAAATCTATGGTGAGTATAAACACCACAGTAATCCTATGGGGGGAACATTGAAAAATTGGAAGCAATTATTGTCTTTGTTTACGACTGTTGTGATTGGTTGAAAAATTTTCACAAAAAGGAAACTACCCTTCAAAATAGAGTTTAAATACATTTTATTTCATAAACCTGCTTTCCATCAGTTGATACATTCTTGGTCTGAAAACAAAACCGTTTCAACGCGGGGAAAACGTATTGCCAAAGAACAATAGAAAATGCTATACTTCTTATCTGGATCATTACTTAATACCTTCAAGGAGGTCAACAGGAGTTTTTCATTATTGTTTTTTTTTTCAGTATTCCTTATCAGACGTTGATATCAGACATTGATAAGTTTATTTTAGCTAAATTTTGTTTATGAAAGCAGTCATTCTCTGGCTCGCCATGAATACCTCCAAGGTGGTCAACAGGAGTTTTTCTTTATTGCATTTTGCAGCATTCGTTATCAGACTTTGATATCAGACATTGATACGTTTACTTTAGCCCTGTTTATTGTTTGATAGACCTGAATCAAAGTTTTGTTTATGAAGTTCTCTGGCTCGCCATGAATACCTCCAAGGAGGTCAACAGCAGTTTTTCATTATTTTATTTTTCAGTATTCGTTATCAGACGTTGATATAACGTTTCTTTTAGCCGTGGTTGTGTTTCATTAGACTTAAAATCTGAAGTAATTAAAGCCGGTTTTGTTTGTGGAAGCCGTAGTTCTCTAGCTTGCTATGAATACCTCCTAGAATGTCAAACAATCGGAGGACACTCTTCCCACGCGTTAACTGTTGAGCTGTAAATATTTTGGTCACGATACTGGAATGTGGCATTTCTAAACGTTGTCTTGTAACTACGGTGTATCTATAATCAGCTGAGTAGAACAATAAGTAGTGTGGTTCGCTAATAGTTATCATGCACGGTTAGTAAAATTTTGCTGGTTGAAAATAAAAGATGAAAATTCGCTTAAACTTGCATATTTCTGTATACAGTCGAACCTCAGATTGCGACAACCTCTCATAAGCGACCGCCTCTCCTCTTCTTTTAGGGTAAATATTAAAAATATTTATTTTGGAACGCACAAACAGTTTCAAAACAGCACAACGTTGCGGATTGCAAATAAAGATCTCGCCATTTCACGTGGCCGCTTAACACCCTGAGGAAGGCAGTAATGCAGAAACGTCGGTTGATTTACACTGCCATTAAGCGTCCTTTTTTAAAAATATTTTTAACATTTACTTGTAGTATAAAAGACGCTCTATACCTTTTAGAGTACTGACCCAAAACATATATCACGGTGTGTTCAACCTTGGTCCCAGGGCCTTTTCCCTTCCCACGCCTTCGAAAAGGCCCTAGGAACGAGGTTGATAGTGTGTTGTTTAGAAGTGCTACTTTTTTTGTTTACTGTCGAATTCGTTCCCTGATTTTGGGTCTGTCGGTCGGACAGTCGGAAAAGAAAAAAAGCCAAAAAAAATTGAGAGGAAGTCTCGAACTAGGAGGCCTAGTACCTCAGCATAATAACATGCGGAGCCTGGAAATGACAAGACGTGGTTAAACTCAAACGTGAACAGCGAAAAAAAGATGACAAAACATTGACTGTATTGCAGAGTAAACTGACAATGTTTGAAATTATGTGTAATTACCTTCTTCATAACTTTTTTATGGAAAACGCGAAAACCTGGGTCGGTCGAACGACGCTAAACGGTCGAAAACGGGGAATAGCCTTAGGGGACAAAAAATATTACGCCACGCCCACAAACGAGGAACTAGTAGCAGCATATCTTCCTGTAGCCCGACTTACGATCTTAGATCGTCTTGTTCTTTCAAATCATCACGGGAAGGTCAAGCTTAGTCAATTTCCCGACTTGTTCCTCCACTATCTTGTTGAGCGGCGAAATAACCGAACACTTGCATTGGGTTTGTAGATTGCTTCGCCAAACAAAACACCTGGAATATCAAGCGCTTTTCTAGGCCCGGTGGCAGAATTGCGAGGATATTACGGCCTGCGAGAAGCGATTCCAAAGCTTCGATTTGCACGCTCCGGTTTCAAGGAATCTATTTTAGGAAATCGAGACAACCAGTCCTGTAAAACGTCAGGCATAATTATCGAAACCTTGTATCTCGAGTGCTGACGTGCGACAACTGACACATCTGGTTGTCAGCGCTCCAGCATTACATTGCAAGGTCATATTCAATTACATGAGACCGGTACGAACTCTGACCGGTTCGATTAAGTTTACATGAACCCGGTCTGAAAGTATGAAGTGATTACATGAGACCGGTACGAGACTTCAGATCGGCATAAATGTTTACTTGAAACATGCAGGAAGTTCCTATTTTCCTTTAGTGGTCTGCTTCATTGTGCCTTTTATTGTTAAATGCAGCACTGCTAATAAGAATACAACTGAAAGGGAGGAAAAAAAGAGAGAATTACTCCGTTTCTTCTCCACACAAATATTCCTCATTTAAGAGAAAGGACCATCAAAAACAAGAGGAGATGGTGGATTGCTCCAGGAAGAACTGATTGTTGGTGGATGAAAATGTGGAACGAAGAAGCCTTGCCTTCGGAATGGAATAAGAACTTCAGAATGCCGAGGAAGCAATTTGTTTTGCTGGCTGATGAGATAAGTCCGTTTATAAGTCCTGATCCTTCAGCTCCTAGAATGGGGCTCAGCGTTGAGAAGAAACTAGCCATCACTCTCCATTACCTGAAGGACACTGGTAGTATTGTTCTCCGCCATCTTGGAATGGTCCGACAACACTCTTGCGCATGCTCAAAACCGTGATCTCTGACCGACTCTGACCGGTCTCGAATCAGTTCGTGTTTACATGGTTCCGTGGTCCGACTTCAGATCGGTCCAAGTCATTCGTGTCGGTTCAGCAACCGGAATGAGAAGATTTTTCAGACCGGCTTCATGTAGACAGTTAGAAGCATTTGTACGGAGACCGATCTGAAGTCGTACTGGTCTCAGTTGGCACCTGTCTCATGTAATCAGGGCCTTAGTCCCTCTTTTCGCG